>JAVSBS010005356.1:0-50702 GCA_033124195.1 Coracias cyanogaster
GTCCAGATGGGAGCAGAACTAAACAATGGTTTCATCTCCTGCCTCTTTTTCCTCTTTCACAGCGTTGACACTGCCACACACCCTCACAGCTCTGTGCTCGGTCCTGTGTCAGGCGTGGGAAGATGGAGAAGAGCTATTTGGTGTGCAGTGGGAACACGAGTAGGGTAACCACCCATCTCTGGGTCACTTCAGTTCATGCAGTTGTTACCATGCACAAAGAGACTCTGCAAGGGGGGTATACACTGTTTACATTGGCTGATAGGTAAAACCAAAGGGCCAAAAAAGTAAACATTAACATGCCCATCACCCCCAGTAAGATGCCCACCACCCCCAGTAAGATGCCCCGCAAACATTTGGCAGTGGGACACCTCCAGGCTGGTGGGGCAACAGATCTGGAGTGTGTCACTACTGACTCGCTTAGCCTGCAGCCTGTGGTGCAAGAGCTCTGGTCACCATGGAAATGATGGACCGGCATTTTTTCTCCACATATTTGGGCTGGAAAAAAAGCCAATTCTGACATTAGTGTTCATTTTTTCATAAGTGAGCCAAAATTCATCCCCTATATGGTTTGACTATCTACTTTCCCCCGGTACACACCACTTCAGCTTACCCCACCTATTTTATTAACAGAATTAGCATAAAGATTTACACAATCTTTAGAAGACTTTCTGCCATAAACTTAATTTACCTTCTGTGTCACTCATGGGAAATCAAGGACTGAGGTAATCGATGAAGTTCGCAGGAGTTCCTGAATCAAAAAAAAGTCTTGAGAGAACAGAGTTTCTGTGTCAGGATGCACTTAGGTGTTAATTCAGGCAAATACATTATTTTCTTCAACCATGCTAACCCGCACGTTCAGTGATAATAACCTTCATGTTAGATTGCTTTGACCCATCACCACTGCTCAAGATCTGGAGAACAATAGATTCCAGTCCTGGCTTTTTGCCACATCAAATAAAATGAAAAAGCAATTTATACAGCCTCTTGGAGGAAAATGACAGTGCTCAAAGGAAAGGTGCTCAAGATATAATTTAATTTAGGTGTGATGAGCTTCACACATCTCTCCTGGGTAAGTCAGTCAATGAAGTTTCCATCTCATCCATTAGATGGGTTAGACTATGTTAAATTTTTTTTTTTTTTAACTTTTTCAGAGCAGGCCAGGAGATAAGGTCAAATATATTAATAAAGATGTTTAAAACAACATAGCATCTAAAAAAATAGTGAGGAACCATCAGCCTGGAGCACATCCAGAGGGAATCTGCACTGGAGACCAAACAAGATTTCTGAGGAGCTGAGAGAGGCCACTCATGCAAGGGAGCTGGAGGTGGGGTCCTTCACCACCCCAGGATCTGCTCCCCTTTTGCTGACTTTCTACTGGAAGCCACTTCATGCTTTTGTACTCTTCATCAGCTTGGCACAGCCCTGTCTCACGTAACTGTGGGATCTGGAAGCAGATGTGCACAACCTGCATGAGGGGAACGAGCCACAGTTGTATAAGAAAGTATCTGAAGACAAGTGAGCCAGTGATTATATATCTCATATTCATATATGATGCAAAGATGTTGCTGTCAGCTGCAGGCTTTTCTATACCAAAGCACTTCTGGTTGTCACATGGTCAGCGACCACCTCTTTGAACAGGAGAAAAGACACAAAATGCATGGGGCAAAACAACAAAAGGCACCATTAACATCTCTTTCTTCAGGGTTAGAGCAGTAGAATACAAATAAAATATTTTTTGTTTGTATTTAGGTCCCCATCCATCATTCCTGCTTCCTCCTGCTCACCCCTCCAACACGAACGTTGCCTTTCCACAGTGTGACGTCCGGTACATACCTGTATCCTTACAGTGACCAGTGTCTTAATAGGGGGGAGGAAAAAAACATCCCAGCAAATCCCACTTGGGACTGGTGCTGCCAAAGGAGGCCCATGTAAAACGTTTGCCCAGCTAATAAATCTTTCCCTGCAACAAAACACCTCAAGAGCACAGAAGCAAACCAGCAATTTGACCCTGTCGAGATCCTCTGTGGCGGCAGGAGACAGTAAAACATGAGGTGCTACTTTGGTCTTCACCTCTCCCTGTCTCCTCTGCCCACAGGGGACTCTGCAGCTCCCCTATATCTTAGGATGTTGAGTGGACGATAAGGGCTGCCTGGGTAGGATGGATAATTAACAGTAAGTGCAAACATTTCTGTGCAGCTCTTGCATTGGGCATTAATCAATCAGCTCCTTGATCTCTAATTGCCACATTGGCTGGGGTTTTCCTTCTTCGTAAAAAATGCAAGGCTGACTTGACTCTGGTCACTGCTTGTTGTGTTTTTACAACTAGAATCAAAAGGAACCCAACCTGCTCAGTGCAGATGAACTTAAGGAGAGACAAGAGGGCAGCAAGGTTAGCTACTGTCAGCTTATGCATGAAGGAGAAAGAAGAAAGTTTTGGGGAGAGAAAGAGGGATGTTATCCAAAGAGATTTAGGAAAAATAGAGAAATAGGAATAGGCAAAATGAGAAAGCACTTGTTAAAGTGGGAGAAAAGTGGTAACACCACCAAGGCACCAGGAGTTCCTAGGAAAGCAGCCTCCCTTTGCTAAAAATGCGATTTTGAGAAAGATGCTTGGAGAATCAGACAACCGGGATGGGAATGCAAAGCCTCTGCTGCAAACCCATACTTGGGAAATCTGAGCATATGCTACCCAGTGATAAACATCCCTCAGCGTGCAGCGAATTAACCGAGGAGCTCGCTATGCCCAGACTCTTAATCAACCAAACCCTGAACGAGCCGCTTTGGGTGGAAAACAGAGTAAGAGCAGCCTAAACACGGCAGTAACCGACCTAGCATCTTGCTACGAGAGAGGGGTCACCGAACACCATGGGTCATTGCTGGGCTGGTGCTGCAGGCTCTTTTACATGGGTTGGGAGGCAAGGGGAAAGGTGCCTGGGTGGTTTCTGCCCAGGACACTGTGCTGCCAGAGCCCCGCGGTAGAAAGCCTTGCACCTGGTTTTGAAAGCAAGCAAGTGATAAAAGGCTTCCCAATGCTCTGCATGATCAAAGCCCGAACTAGAGCAAGGTAAGTCTAGAGGTCACAGACTAATGTCACTTTGGGACGAGAGAGGCCAATAGGCAAAGGTCTGAAAGCACCTTGCCGCACCTCTCCCAGCGCAAATGGGCTTTTCTCCTCCTCTCACTCAGCCTCCAGCAACTTCCAGGTCTTACACTCATATATTTAAGATAGCCCTTGCTCTGTCAGCTCCTGGCAAGGGCCAAAGGTTGAGCAGTTTCCACTGGGAAAACCAAACATAGTAAAGAAATAGGACTTGAAGACTCAGAGCAAGCAAAAACTCATGTCCTCTGTTTGAATACCAGGGCCATTATCTGACTGAATCAAACTGCAGCACAGTTTGGTTAAGTAATTAATGCATTCACGTGCCGCAAAATAAGAAAGAAAACACTACTGATATCTTGGGTTCCAGGAGGCTTGAGGTATTTGCCTGTTCTCCACCCTACTGGTGGGTCTTCAGTGCTTCAGCCATGAGCTCAGCCACCCCCATGCTCTGGGGAAGCGTTACATTCTCACAAACACAATTTTCTCATGTTTATATTCTTAGGAACAACCTAAAATTCTAAAAAGCCGATTTGCTGAGTGTCCAGAGGGACAAGTGCCTGCCTAGAGGTTTGCAGCATTCCTCAGAGACTCTCGTAATTTCCCAGGAGACAGCAACTAAACAAATTTGGCCTTTCATCTGCAGCCTCCAGTTAAATTGCCTTCAATGTATAAACTTGGGAAAGCAGCCTCTAGTCTCATCATCCTTCCTTTTCCATAGCAGGTCCAGCTACACAGTGGAGCAAAGGCATCTTTCAGACGTACCTGTCCTAAACCAAGAACTTGGCTTCAAAGCCTCCCTATTTCTGCAAGGTATGAGATTCTGACCATGTTGGCTTTGGGGCTGGGTCAACCTCTTGGAAGATTTGTCTTCAGCTTCCAGGCTTACTTGCATTTAATGCTGCAATCTCTCTAAGGTGTAACAAGGACAAAATTTGGGTCAAACCCTTAAGCTCTTAAATGAAAGTCATTTAGGAGGCCATAATAAACTCGTGGAGAAGATCTCTAATTTTTAAAGAATTTTGAAGAAAAATCTCACAGGCTAATTAAGCCTCCCCTCATGGGTTCTCTGACTTCTGATTTTTATCAGATCCCATGCTGGATTCCTCGCTGTGTGTGTTAATGGTCTTCTCACAAAAGTGTGGTTAATTCTCCTGACACTAATTCCAAAGCACAATTTTTGAGTTAAATGTACATACTGTAATACTCTAAGAAATTGAAAAAAGAAAGAAAGAAAGAAAGAAAGAAAGAAAGAAAGAAAGGAAGAAAAAGACAATGTAAAGAAAGCCCGGCTGATACAACAGAACAGGAGAAAATATAAATGTCTGTAATGGCTTCCAATCCTGGCAGTGTGAGTGCCGCTGCAGTGATTTACAGCCTTGCTGTGCAGAGCAAGGACACGGTCACCTCCCAAGAGGTGAGCAACAGCGACAGCACAGCTGTGAAAAACCTTGGCTCCTGTCCGCGGGGCGAAGAAGGGATTCAGAGCATCTCAATAAACCTAAGTCATGTTTCCGACCAAATCATTAGGAAGTATTCAGCGGAACTCATTCGCTTTCCTCCACATGCCTCCCAGCACCAAGGTTAGTGTGACGAGGTGGACACCAACCACGGTGCTTTGTTTCTAGCAGGACAGCAAAGCCTTTTGCCACCTTTGCAGCTAATAGCCCTGACTGGGCGTTTACACAGCCTACACAGACACGTCCCTTCTTTTCTTGCCTCAGTGTCATTTGCATGGGCTTTTCAAGCACCAGCATCGCTCATTTTTCATGCCCTCCTAATTTTGCTGTTAGGTGAAAGGCTTGGCTGCGCTGTCAATCACACTTTCATTCATGTGGTCCCAGGGAGGGAAACCTGCTGCATTTTAATAGGCTCAGGTAAATCATCCAAAGTCTGAGGATTTTATCAACTTCTGTGCTTCATCTGCTGGCTGATTTCATCCTTTCATCTCATCCCATTCATTCACTGGGAGGGGAACTCCAGCCTTCAAAACTCTCCTGCTCCCATCTTCCCGTGGCTGCGCCACTCCCTCTGCCGTTTTCTCTAATCTGATTTGGTTAGTGATATTGTTCACCTCAGAGGTGTGGGCAAATCACAGCTTAATCTCAGCAGATAAAGGGAGGTTTGCCCAGCTCCCACCATCTCTGCCTTGTGCTTTTATCCAGGAGGAGGTTTCAGAGAGGAGGCAATCTCAGCGCTCTCCCAAGTTGATTTTGCAGACTGAATCTGCTTTAATTATCCTCCCGCATGAATTAAATACCACCCTTTCCCCGAGAACATTCTGGGCTCGGTTTGCCAGGTGTGTTTGGGGAGCAAGTACAGCTGCGACTCACACTTGGTTGCAGGGGGAACCACCCCACGCTCCTGCAAAACCTGTGTATGCCAACTCCCTGTTGCACGCACAGCTATTAGCGGGCTGGCCCCTACATGGTGGAGCACACATGTGAACCACCATAAGCAGTATATTCATAAGCATAAGTAGTATATTCACACATACATGCATGTTGTACTTTGCTTTTAAATGTGTGGTCTCATGAATTAGTTGGGTTTTTTCCATATGCTGTGAGGGAGGCACAGTCCTAAAACCTGACAAACTTTCATATTTCTCAAACATATGCTCAGAGCATCACTGCATAAGTCTCCCAGCAGTTCCTCAGTGCCTACATCTGGGGCAATGAGGGACAGGTGGAGGCAACAGGGTTTGCTCAACAGGCATAATATCCATAGGGAAGCAAGATATGAACTTCCGATTGGAGGCTTTATCACTATAGAGGTGGGTCAGAGCATTAAATGGGAAGAACCAGAAAACCTTCAGGAGCTGGAAAAAAATGAAGTGGAACGAAGCTCAACATCGCAGAGGGAGGGTCATGCATTTGGGGATGATTGAAACATTTACTCTATGGTGAATGCACAATAAGAGTGTGTGTTGAGGGGCCGTAACAAAAAGCAAAAGATGACAAGATTTTGGCAAGGCAGTGCTGCTGAATCACTATCAGCTCACAGCTATGCAGGAGGGAAATTTCCTCCTTGACTCTAGTAGGAAAAATACTTCCAGTGGAGTCAGAGGTGCCAGTATCAGTGTACAAGCAATTGGTGCTACATTTACCATATTGCAGTAAGATTTCTGGGGTGTATTGCTTAGCTCTCACTGCTGCTGTGAGCTTGTCTGCCCTATAAATTATCTCTCAGTGAAAAATGATGCCTGTTATTTTTGAGCAAGTAGGGAAAGGATCGCTACGTGAAGAGACGCTAAGAAAGTCTGGCCCGGGGACTGGCTGCAAGGTTGGGCTTCCTCAGTTCCAAGCCTTCCTGGGCCAGCTAACTCATGGTGACCACCCCAACCTCCCCTAACAGGTGCTTATTCACACACAAATGTGAACCTAGAAGCTGTCTTTAGAGTTTACATCGAAAAAAACAGGGGAAGAAAACTAGGAAGAGGAGCAGGTTTATACAGTTTGATTTAGTCCAGCCCAATCAAGACAAAAGGTGAGCTCAGGGTGCTTCCAGCTGAAAGACTCTGAGGTACAGGGAAGGTGCTACCAATCCATACTAAATCATCTGAAGCTGAGGCTCTCACCAACACCGGCTGGTTGTGCAGTCACGGGTCCTTTGAGGGTCCTCTGAGCACAGAGCCCTCTCCTTGCTTCAGCACAGAGAGAGAGCTCATGGCAAAGACAAGGCACGATGGCATCACCCTCTGCCATCTACTGCCAGTATTTACCCAAATTTCTCTTGCAAATAACATTTCATTCTTATATCCATTTACCCCGAAGCAGCTTGGCATTACTCAGGCAAAGATCATTTGTAAAAGTTAACAGAAGAAAGGCGCATTGTTTTGCTCCCAAGCCAGGTATGTTCTCAAAGACCTGTGAGCTAATTCAGCTGGGGAATACAGGGAGCTGCTCTGCTTCCTGGGGGAATGCCTTGCTAGCTTTTCTTAATATCACCTCTCAGTTGTGGGGTTTTTTTTCTGTGCATATGCCCTTCTCCAGATTAACTTTCGGGCAGGTGAAATCCCCAGTCAGATAATTTCGTGGTGAAATCACTGGATGTTGGAGGGTTCTACAGATCTGAGCAAGAACAACGCATATGTACAGCCCATCACTCATGGCAAAGTGAGACGGAATTAAGAAAAATCACCAGAGAAAAATGAGACCAAATTAGCTGAAATTCACAGCAACAATCTATCACAAGCATATCACAAGGGACAGAGTTTCACATCTGAAAGGCCTTTTCAATCCACATCTGAAGGGTAGTATATAAATGCTACAGGTTATTTAAGTCGGCCTTTCAAGTAGTATAAATTGGCGAGTCAGCCCCAATATAAATCATGAGATAAATGTTAAGTCAACCCGCATTCTTTTTGTTGGGTTTTTGAGCCTGCAGGGTCACAGTTGTGACCATTTTTCTTAAGTCATGAGGACTAAAGAAAAAAATAAAATGCTTTTTTTGATGAAATCTGATATTCGCAGAGAACTGAAGAATTCCCGACACTGGGGTGCTTTGTAACCCCCAACACCACGAGACACGCAGTAGGAGCTCACAACACCAAAACCGCTGCAAGGCCGAGTCTCCACTTACAGGCAGAGTCGTCTCGCCTTGGACCACTTCTTCCAGAAATGTTTTTCTGCAAGCTCACACACCATTCCCTTTGAATGCCTCGCTACTCAACCTTTGGTTTGTGTGGTATACCATAATAACCAAACACAGTGATTGCTTTTTTTCTCCCTAGAAAGCAGCTTTTAAGAAGAGGATAATAAAGTATTTGCAAGACATAGCAAAGCAAGTTCATTCTGAGATACACTCAACCATATAGAAAGGAACTCTCTGAGCATAGGGAGAGGTGGTATGAATCATTCTTCTCTCCAGCCATTTAATTACTCCAGGATTAGGAGTGCATAAGCTACGGTCGGCACTTTTATTAATGAAAACATCCATTATTATTCTTTTATGTGGAGCAGTGGAGCACCTGGAGGCCTTCTGCTGCTGAGCCCTTTATGCCTGCACTCAGGCTTAGGAAAAATATGCCCTCAGACACCTTTGGATCGTGACAGATTTGACTGCTAGTGATCCTGGTCCAATCGTAAAGCAACTTTGAAATACTATATGTTTAAAAAAAAAAAAAAAAAGTTCAGTAGGAAACTGGCTTTGGGCATATTCGAGTGATAGGGGTGAACGTGCCTTGCTGAGAAACAGCACTTTGAAGTTGCTCTCAACTGGATAACGAACGATTAAAAGAACAAATGAGTTAAGCCTAATAAAATGCATGGGTGTGCCCACAGCACCCTTCATCTCTGGAGCACATTGGCTTCGTAGGACTATTTCAAAGGGGAGGAAGCATCTCCATGCAGAGGAGCACTGTACGCCAGGTCTGCACAGCACCTGACTGCTGATAGTGCTCAAAAAAGCCCGTGTCAGCTCGCAACCAAAATGCTGTGCTGCCTGACAAACTCAGTGCCAGATAGATGATATGCATCAGATAGGTAGCCCTAGCTTAGGAGATGCATCATGTTCAGGTAGGAAAAAGGTGCCTAAAGACTCACCTCAGCCTCATGGGTGCTATGTGCAAAGTATCACAGCCTCCAGAACCTAAGCACTTGCCTAATGGAAGAAAGGTTTAACCCAAGCTCTTCTCCTGCTCCTGAACACCACGACGTGCTTTCCCAGGTGGTGCTGCAGAGCAGCAAATGGGCACGATCTCCAGTTCCTGATTTAACCACTCTGTTAATTCTCATCTCCCTTGCAAGGCCGGCACCAATGTGGTAATTGCTGTTGCACCAGGCGGTGCATTGTGTCCCCACATTGTGCCTGCCTGGGCTTCCCACCCCACACAAGTAGGGCACATCCATAGCTCGTTCCCCTCAGGGCAATCAGGGAAAGCATTTCAACTTGGGAAAACCTCCCTGAATTAGTTACAAAGTGCCTGATGAGGCACCCTGAATCGATAATTAAGTAGACAGGTTAAAAAGACAGACACTGAGCAGACATACGGGCTTCTACTTTTTAAAATCAAAGGGATTGCAGTAAAAAAATAAAATAAATAATTTTAAAAAGAACTGAGGACAGTAATGGTAAATAATGCCTGCTGAGCCCCTCTGAGCTGTGTGGATGACATCTAGAAGCAAAGAGATTCCCAAGTCACCTGCAGAAATGCCACCTGAGAGAAAAACACAGACAGGAATCAAAAGCAAAGATGTTTAGCCCAAGGGAATTAGATGCAGGCTACAGGCACTCCAGTCTGTAAAGCATCCCTTGATAAAGGATACCTATGGCTAAATCCTCTATTTTCAGTTTGACATCCCAACTTCCATGTGAGATCATGTCCAGAAAAACACAACACTGAACTTACAGCTGCAGAGGAGCCGCAGAAGCCCACGACATACATTTTTTAGCTGTGGACATTACAGTGTGACTGTGAGCAGCAGCAGGGGAGGTATAAGGAGATGGCATAATGCTTGTTTGCAGAACTTTTATTGCTAATTGACATTTCTGCAGAGGTCCCCTGGCAGCCGCAGGCAGCGCTGGTTGCCCGGGTCATGGGAAGCAGTCTAATGCCGCATCCTGTGTGGTACACAAATAGGGGCCATATTTCTGACAAAAACTCTGGCAAAGAAGTCATGGCTAGAAACATGCCTAAATGGGTTAAATCTGAGCAAAGGCACTTGTAGCCAATCTTTGTTCAAACAATATGATTGTCTTACAAATTGCATACTTCCTTTAATTTCTACGTTTATTGTGAGATGAGCTAAATCCCTCAGGGACCGTCAAAGCATCTCGTTTAAGGAATATCAACATAACCAAAGCAAAGCTTTCCTTTCAACCAGCAAGAACAGCTTCAGAAGCTCATGAAAGGCTTTCTCTTGTTTTGTTATTCTCTGCATTTAGCTCATCCATCTAGGGAAGTAACAAGGTGTGAAGACAAACTTTGTGATTGTAGAAGAATGTCGCTAATGATTTACCTTTCAACTGCTTGCTCAGCTTTACCTTTGCTAGAAAGGATTACCTGTTGCTGACAAAAGGTGTCATCTCCACTCAGATTAATTGCACTCACATTAATTACTGGCATGGACGAAGGCTGACTATGTGTAACATCATTTCAACACATTAAATCTAACAAGCTTTGGGTAGAGCTTGCGGTAATGGGACAGCACATGGTTCTTCCAGTTAGATATAGAATTGCTGACCCTGTTACTCACAACCAAATGATCCTTTTAGTGTGACTTGAACCATGATGGTCTGGTTTTCAAGCCTTTTCTCTCTCATTAATGCTTCTCCCTTTATGTCTGCTTTTCCTCCTCTCCGTGATGGTACATGTTGCCCCAAGCTTTATTAGGTGACTTGTGGCAGCCCATTTCCCAGCTAAGAGACCTGTAGGAGCAATGCTCTGTTGAAATTGCATCCCCTAAAAGATGCTGCTTCCAGGATTATATTTCCGCACAGCACACAGCCTCAGACTCCATAAAACATCGCAGCGCTGCTGATTTCGTCTGAGCCCCAGCAGCAGGCGCGGGTTGAGGATCAGAGCCAGCCTCGACAGTCCTGCTGAAGATTTTGCTGATGCAATGAGGACAACAAAATCCGGCTACCAAAGTGTCCAAGCAAAGGCTGTGCTGGCTGCAGCCTTCAGCTGACACGCATAAGCCTCAGGGAGGATGAGCCGGTGCCACGCCAAGAGGGAGGCAACCACAATTTGATCTCCGAGGTTTCCCAATGCTGGAGTTAGAGTTGGCGCTAGCTGCACCATTGGTAAATTTTTACTCGCTTCAGCACCTGCTTAATTAGCTATGAAAGAACATGACGAGCGGAGATAAGAAATCCAAGAGAGCCTGCACCTTAAACATTTCACTCTATTGATAGCTGAACTTTGATGCTGCGTCGATGTTGCAAGAGTTTGTTTTCCACCAGCCTGAGGGAGCATGCCGAGCCAAAGCCCTGCAGGAGATACTCCTCTTCCCAGCAAGGCTCAGCCCAGAGATCAGAGGAGCAGCGACAAGGAATCTGCTTTCATGCTTCCAACTGCACTCTGCTTTGAGAGGCACAGCACCAAGGAGCCCGGCCAAAGCTCTTTACAGACTGAAACAGCAGTTCTGAGCCTAAGAGCAATGCTCACGGAGGAGTTTAAAAGGACTTTTTCCACTAGAGCTGAGCTTGATTCTTAGTAGGACAAAACCAAGAGCTGAGTTCACGGCAGACAGAATATCTCGCAAACTTAAATGATTCTCATATAGCCACAGGGTAAGACACATGGGTCAGACCAAACAGCTTGGCATTTTCTCTTCTCATCTTTTTCTCTCTTAATAAGTCATTAACTTGCAGTGCCAAAAGTCTGACTGGCCTTTGCCAGACACCCTGCAGGGACCTTGCCTCTGGCCACGTCCCGGCCAGCCTCACCATCAGGAGTTGAGCGCAACACAACCACGGGGCTGCTCTGCAGAGCCACAGACTCCAAACACAACCATGGGGCGCTCCCGCTCGTTAATCTGAGCAAAACCCATCCATCTTCTCATCACACAGCTCATCTTCTCCTGGGACCAGTCTCAGACTAGTTTCAAAGAGTCAAGCCTGCCATTTTTAGGCAGGGCTTACTAAGGCAAAGCTTCCTTACAGGCATTCCTCCAAACATACTGCATATGCTGAAAGGTATGGGGCATCTCACAAGTACAACCCACCCCAAGCTTTCAGGAGAAGACATCTGTGGGGCTGAAGGAAGCTGCCAGGGTCTTCTCCACATCCTCCATGATCCCATGCAATCCTCTTCCCTTGGGCTGCCACTGGAAGTTCAGTAAAACCCAAACCCCACAATGCCCAACCCAGCATAACTCAAGCTGCTTGGGGATGTCCATGCAGCACCGTTACAAAAGGTTTTGTCAATATGCTGGTAAGTAGCAAGAAGGTTAAATTACTTCAGTTCATACATATTTAAGTACCACGACCTGCATTATCAAGCTCAGGCTCAAAATATTTGTAATGGCACAATTAGCCTCAGGCACATTATCTCACTAGTATCAGCAACTGTATGTATTTATTTACAAATGACACAGGGGGGAATTAAATGTTGCCGTTGCTGTTGTCAGGGAAACAATCTACCTCTAAATTTTTAATTTTTTAATTTAAAATGTTGTATTCTAAGCAGGGATAGTCATTAAAACTGTATGAGGAAAACGGGGGGAAAAAAAGCCTGGTGTATCTATGGTGGAATTGATGTACACTGTAATTACAGCAGGTTACGGAGGGAAAAAATGCAGCTTTCATGTGAGACCACAGTTATGAATGTTTCTGCACATTACTTATGATTACTGTTGCTTAAGAAGGAGAAAATAATTTATTCTGCATGTGTAAATTCTGGGCAAAAATTGCAGGTTGGAATACATAATTTACCTTGTGTACTGCAATTTTTATGTAAACACTAGCATCATCACTATAAAAATGGTTGCTCAGTAAAGACAGATTTATAATGATATAAATGGTAATTTGTGTAGTCGAATTTAATAACTAATATCCTAATTTACTACTTTCACAGAATTGGTGGTACCGGGAATACGCTCTCCTTGAGCAAACACTTTCTAAAGCCTTCACGGTAGAAATGGACTATCAGATCCATCTGGAAAATCGCTGCAATATGTTGTCAGGGCATTTCTGTAGAAGAAAAACCAGGCAACATTAAGAGGAAAACAGCATCTTTTGAATAATAAGGCAAGACTACCAGTCTCCAGACTTACAGACCTTAGAATTGCTTTTCATTAGCCTTTCACCAAGGAAGAAGCAATGCATGTAAATCTTTTTATGAGCCCGCTCCTCCAAAAACCTGAATGCCTGAAGATCTACCAATCTTTGCAAACCCAAACTCACCCCCCTTTCCCTACTCTCCCCTGCCCATCTTCCTGTTACAACACACTCACTTTTTTCTCTTTAAACTGCTGTTTTATTTGTGTGGCCAGAAAACGATGCTGCGTTTCCCAGCCCATTCCCGAGTGGCGCAGGGAACGAGCCAAATCGCTGCGCAGAGCTGGGAGCAGGGGCCGGCACCTTGGGCTCCTCTTCGGCGTCTGGCCGCAGCTCTCACTCCTACCCCATGTACCTCAGGGAAGGAGCATTTGGTGATGGAGTCAGACGGAAAGCTCGTTAGTTCGCTCCCTGGCCTATTTGCATTACCTAATAGCCGGTGAGGAGGGGCTCTCCAGGGTACCCCGCATGCCGGCAGAAATCCTGGCTTGGATTTCTCAAACATGCAAACCATCTGTCAACAGCTCCAGTGCTGGGAGCAGGGGCGGGGGGATGCCTTGGAGCCCTTCTCCACTCTTGTGTCCTGGTATGGCCCTCTGGAACATCTGTGTGTCCTTATCGAGAGTAGGGTTGTCCTGGCGGTCCCAGCTATGTGCAGCTGGAGGGGCTGTTGGGGGCAAAGGTGCCTGGAGCTGGGAGATTTGTGTCACAGCTTGGCCAAAGCCAACAGCCCTCCTGCAGGCAGCCCCTCCAGAGCAGTCTGCCCAGTCCACTCCAGCCCCCGCAGCACCATGCGTACCACCCACTGCAGCGACACTGAGATTAGAAACCCAGAGGAATTTCTTGTAATTAATGGTTGGTTTTGCCCCATGGCCTGCTAACAGGGGATGCATCTCTCTAATTACTGCTGGTTTCCACTCCCAGGCCCTTTATTTATTTTCCTTTACAGCTGTGAAGTTGTTTGGTTTTCTCCCAAGTCTATCCCCAAATAAAACACCTAGTAACACCGGTTCTTGGACATTTTTGTGGCAGGGTCAGTAAGTCACAGCGCTAGCAGTGATTCTGTAGGCTAAAGCTGGGGGCATTAAATAGTGGCCAATGGGTTAACCCCTTGGTGTCAATAGGTTCCCAGCTTCGGTGACTTCCATTTGATAGAGTTGGAAAGAAAATCTTTGACATTTTGCACCAAGGAGTTAATTTGAAAAGGGATGAGAGTTCAGTTTCAGTTACAAGCTTAGGTTTAATAATAAGGCAATGAAAAATTTAGGTTACCTGGAGACCAACCAGAGTGTGAAATTGTCCTTGAAGGTGCATTTCTATGTGAAGGTGAAAACAGAGGGTTTTGAACATCATAAAGCTGGAGGAACAGAGTGGAAATACAAAAACATATGGGTACTTGAGCTTTCTTTCCTTTTTTTCTACATCTCTGGCAATATGTAAGGGGACAGTAAACAAATTACACCAAGGGAGTGAAAAGGGATCAACACAACACATGCATTTAATCTCCAGAACAACTGCAACTGAAACGTGACTTGCTTTCAAAAGGGCTTGGGGAAAGGAACCGGAGGAACTGAATGTCATTGGAAATGCACAGAGAAACCATGGAGCAGCTCCTTTGCCAGCAGTTGTGGGAGGTTGTGGGAAGCAGTCAGTGAGTGCTGAGCTCTGTCAGGCAGGTTATCCCTGGGAAGGGGTGTTAGACTTGGGTCTTGAGGTGTCCAAGTGGCACCAGAACCTTTCTTGGTCCCCTTCTGCCTCTATCCTCCTGCCACCACTAGTTTCCTGTGTTTGGAATGGGCACCTACCACAGAAAGAAAAGTTTCCACCTGAACAGCGAACATTGGCCAAAGTGCGGACAAATCACAGGCTCACAAAACAATGTAGATATTATAAGTTCAGTGTATCTCCAAGGAGAGAGATACTGACCATGAAATCTCCAGCAAAGTGCTCTGCACAGGCTCAGAAAACTACAGCCCAACCCCTCCTACCTGGATAATAAATCACTCAACCAAAGAAAGTCCCATTCTTACAGATTTTTCAGAATATCATCAAGGCAGTCTCATATACCAGCCTTGTCAAGTTCTTGCTGGAAAGATACTACAACAGCCTTCATAATGGTATGGTGAAAATTATTACCTGTCTTTTGTCCTGCAATGTGCAGGCTGTCAGATGGGCAAGAACAAAGCTTCCAAAACTTGCCCTGTAAAATCTCATCCCAGATTTAAAGGCCAGACTACTCAGCACAACTTTCAAGTGCCACTTTCAATTTAATCCACACAGTATAAAATCCACGTTGCCAATAGACCCTAACAGAGTCCCAGCTAAAAACCGGGAAGCTCTCAGCGTTTCTCACTGGCACAGTAGAACCTTCCTCCACCACTACAAGAGAGCAGGGGAAGTGAAATCCTCTTGCACAGGAGACAAGCTGTGCTGAAGGATGCTTCCTTTTGCTGATAGACTCACCACCTAGGAGTAATTCTGGTTCCATTCAGTAGATAATGCTATGCAAATGTTATTGCTACCACAGATTAAGAAATCTGTGCTATGTTTTTGAACAAGCATTTCAGTTTTGTTTGTGGGTTGCTTTTTTTAATTTGCTTGCTATTTTTTTGGCATACTTCCATTCTCCACTGCCTTTCCTAACAATGCCCAGTGCTACTCACACAACGGATAAAGTCAAAGTCTGCCATATAATTAAGATGTTAAGAGGTAACTTCATCTGGACCCATAAACATGAGCACCTGCTTGTGAAAGCAGGTGCCAGAATCAATACGCTCAGGCAGCTTGGAAGCTTGTCCAAGGCACTGATTTCACATGCTGTTGAGCAACCTTTTCATGTCAGAGCACAGAGGGTGTCCACCGTACCTCCTGGAA
Source organism: Coracias cyanogaster (assembly GCA_033124195.1). NCBI lineage: Eukaryota > Metazoa > Chordata > Aves > Coraciiformes > Coraciidae > Coracias > Coracias cyanogaster. The sequence goes on from JAVSBS010005356.1 coordinate 15,695, forward strand.
GTGCTTGCTTCCCAGAACTGGCAATTTCTTTTATCCACAGTGCACTAATGAACACTCGCAAGCTCAAAACTGGACAGATTGGACCACAGGACAAACTGCGATACGTATCCCATTGCTCACGCAGTCTTATGCTAACTTTTCAGAGTACTGCCCCTACATTGTCCAGCACTCTTTCCCTGTTGCTCAGCTACTAAGGCAGTGAGAATTAGAGGTGGTTATGGATGGAAATGTGCCACGGCTTGTTTTTTCAGTAGCAGTACGTTGCCTTTTCTCCTGTTGAACTCAATAGAACAGCAGTTATTTGATATACAGATGGTTTCAGTTTCAGAACAGAAGATAAACATGATGCAGAAGTCCTGAAAACACACTGAGGTTTCACAGGTCACACAATAACAACAACAATAATCATCCCCCTCCATCTCATTTTTCAGATTCTGATTTCAGATGCAATTCACAATACCAAAAAGCAAGAACATTGATTTTTGCAGAACATGACTAACACGTGGTTTTAATTTGTGATCTCCAATCCATATCTTAAGAGAAAAATAGATTACCACAGAGGCAACCTCTGTCTCAAGGCAACATTACAACAGGATAATGTGAAGAAAATACACTGCTGGGCAAGGATGGTGACAAAAGGCAGAGGCCCACAAAGACCTCCTGACCTAAACAAGGAGGTATCATTAAGCAGAAGGCTCCCTCAGCTCAAACACATTGTTTGAAGAAACGCTCATGTCAAATGTTAATTACAATGGAAAAGAATACAGGAATGATCACGAAAAAGTACAATAATACCCCAAAAAGCTGTAGCATGAGAGACCTTTGAAGGCTCAGAAGTTCAAAATATGTAAAAAGATCAAAAACTCATGTTCCACTCTGCTAGATCAGAAGATGTTGAGATAACTACCTCTTTTCAAATAACAGAGGGTTTTCCTTTTCTTCAACTCTTCCCAGCACATTCTTCTAAACTGTCTGTAAAACAAGAAAACAGAAGGGAAATAATTGAAAAACTTAGGAAGAATGAGAACAAGCCATTCGGATAAAACTGTTATGAGAAAATAGAAGAAGCTGTCAAAAGAAACCGAGGAGGACTTTGAAAAAGGCTGTAGACTTTCATAGACCTATTTCTTTTTCATAGACCTATCTCTTTTTCTAAGACTGCTGTCTCAAAAACAACAGAAATGCTGCCACAACCCAGTGTGAGCGCACAAGCTGTGCTACGGGGAGCTGACACTTCAGCTGGCAGCATGACACTGGAGAAAAATGTTGGTGTTTATGAAGAACACGAAGTTATAAAGAAGAAAACAGAAACAGGGCTTCCTATGCTGCCACTAGCATTTTTTTTTGCTGAGATATAAGGCTAAAAACTCTTGTTCAAAATCCTGCCTCCATTTTATCAAATAATAACATGGTCCTTTAACAAGGCTTCCCCCCCCACACACACACTCTTTGAAAAATTGTTTAAGAACTAAATCTCAAGAAGGTAAAAGAATAATATCTTTTGTGATCTCATATTTTTGTCCCGTTGGTGAGATCTTTTAATGGTGGCAGACAGGACAGCATCATGGAAGTTTAGCTATTTCCCACAAAAAGCATTTTCAGGTCACAGCTCACTTTCCTGTTTCTTTTTCTTTGTTTTCTGATTGACTTTGTTGTCATTGTACTGAAAAAAAAAAAATTAAAAGCATCTACAACAGCATTCTGGTCTGTAACCAACTGTAAAAAGAACACTCTTTTAAAATAATAAAACAACAAATTAAAAAGTGGCAAGATCCAGTATATAAAAAATTCACCTCATAGGTCTGTCAAGAAAAGGGACTTCAACCCTCTAGCTGTATCTCAGGGCCTATGCAACTCCATAGATCTCAACCGCTCATGAAGACTTCCCTTCAGAGGAACACCTTCTATTTCCTCTGATGAGGTTGGAAGCAAACAAATTTTTGCTCTTCAGCTTAGCAAACTTCTGTTGAGTTGGTTGGTTTTTGGTTTTTTTTGGCCTTCAGTGAGCCAACCACATAGAATCATAGAATCGTTCAGGTTGGAAGACCCTTGGGATCATTGAATCCAACCATCAACCCTACAAGCACATAAAATTTCAAGCTTTATCACGGTCTAGTACAAACATATTTCTTATTTTCTAGGGGACAGGTTTCATGGACAACAAATACAGAATTCTGCAACAGCTTTTAAAGGTCCACTGATTAAAAAGCAAAAAATGGGGTCTAGTTGTCCGGGGCAACACGTTTTAGTGTCCCATTTTATTTATTTATTTTTAATTTACTTATTTCAGTTCCTCATTTTATCTGCACCAAGTCCAAAAACTTGAAGTAACCAGCCAAGCTTCACACAAGTAGGTTTTTTCCTATCCCATATTTAGGGTAATTCTGAAGACCCTCATCTCTAACATCATCTCCAATAGCAGCAGAGCATCAGTTTTAGGACTGACCCTGCAGGCTCTTCGGACAGGTCAGCTTGGGGAGCAAAGGGACTGCCAGGAGCCATTTAGTGGCGGGGCTTTATGGGCTGCTCTACCTCTTCCCTATGAGAAGCAGCATATTCAGAGAAAAAAAACTTCCAGTTAAAGGAGCGAAGGGTCAAGACCAACCACACGGCTTTGCCCGAAGGTTTTTTGCATCTTGACCAAGTTGTCATACAGAAAAATAGTGCAGCGCCATCTCCAGTGTGTATTTTGGCCTTTTCCGAGCATCCCTATTGATGAAAAATTGCTGTAGGGTCAGCAAAGATATAAGCCAAGTGGTTTGGTGACTTAAAAAGAGGCGTAACTTTGGTTGTATTGGTAAGAATGATGGCTCCAGTACAGCAAAGCACTTAAACATATCTTTGCTTGAAATATAAATAGTCCTGTTACAGAAGTTATGGTTTCACTTAAGGATTTTGCTGATGTGAAGCCCACAAGTCAAATTACAGAGGCACTTTGAAAAAATGAAACAAAAAACCCCCACCAAACCACCAGGCCTGGAGATAACTTTCACAATGTTTTTGAAAGTGACAATATTTTGAAAAAAAGAAAAAAAAAGAAAAAAAAAGAAAAAAAAAGAAAAGAAAAGAAAAAAAAAGAAAACAAAAAAAAAAAAAAAAAAAAAACAAAAAAAAAAAAAAAAAAAAAAAAAGAATGACGGAGAATTTTAGAACCTGAGGATCTGTACAGAAATGCAATTGGAACATCTTGAAAATGGTGAATAATTCCGACACGCATCTCAGCTTCTATTGAAAACTTATGAAACCTGTGATTAAAGACTGCAGATAGTAAAGAGCCATCATATTTTTTACTGATGAAATTATTAAAAGATGCCTTTTAGCCTAGCCTGAGCTTGCAGTCATTGATTATAAACTCTGGATACCATTGTAGGGTAGATAAGAAGGTGGGAAAAGCTGGTAGCCTGGGGTTGTGGTCCTAATTGCATGCTTACACTTGCATTTCTGTAGCTTTTAACTTGATGACATTTTAAATGGAGTGATTAATCGGCCTTTACTTTGTTACTTGCAATGTACACATTTAACGCTGCAGGCCAGATAAACTAGCCAACATAAATTAGCCACCTTATTGGCAGGTTTATACCGGCAGAGCATCTGGTCCTCCCTGAATTAATTTGTGCCGTAGAGAGGAATTGTGTACAAGTCTTCAGATATGAGTATTTCTTCACTCGACTTAACTCTCTGTCTAGTTGTGTTCGCTGGGTTTTTTTTTAATGGGTTCTCCAAATCCAAAGCGACAGGAAGCGTGGGACTTACCTCCTGGAGTCCTGCACACTCAGCCCTTCTCGCAGGCCAGCAGTTGCCGTGTGGCACGGAGTTTTGCTTGTCGGGAGCTGTGCTGCTTGGCACGGGAAAGCACTTGGCACCACCGGTGGTTTTTCAGGTAGGACATCTGCAGAAACTGGGTTTGTGCAGTAGATACGGCAGCTTGCCAGGTCCTGGCCTGCCAGGTCCTTTCAGAGAAGGGGCACACAGGAAATAATGCTCTACAGTTATGTAAAATGCATTTTTAAAAACTGTGAAGCTCTCACTCTTTATCATACTGCGTTGCAATGAGGTAGGAAGGGGAGCAGCCCAAGGGAGAAGGAGAAACAGAAAAAACTCTCTGGCTTTGAAATGAGATTTTGGGTCAAATATGAAAACCAGCAACATCATGCCCGATCTCTGCCTCTGAAGCGCTCATCTGGGCATTGGGGTGACACAGCCAAGGGAAGTTGCCCATCATCCATTAACATGTGCTGCAACATCAAACTCCAGTGACTCAGCTCACTGTAGGAACTTAACATGTGCTGCAACATCAAACTCCAGTGACTCAGCTCACTGTAGGAACTCAGCAAGCACCCAACCTCCACTTTCTGATTCAGGAAGCACAAGCAAAGCCAAATGGTGGGGTGAAGAAGGAAAGGAGGATATGGCCTCTTGGTCAGGGGGGTGATACCCAGAAAGGGCCTGGAAGAGATCATTGAAGGGTTTGGGCTGGAAGGGACCTCAAAGATAATCTAGTTCCAACCCCCCTGCCATGGCAGGGACACCTCCCACTAGACCAGGTTGCTCAAAGCCCCGTCCAACTTAGTCTTGAACATATCATCCAGTGTTGGGGCTTCTACAACCTCCCTGAGCAACCTGTTCCAGTGTCTCACCAACCTCATAGTGAAAACCTCCTTCCTAATTTCTAATCTAAATCTACCCTCTTCCAGTTTTCAGCCATTCCTCCTCATCCCATCACTACCAGCCCTTGTAAAAAGTCCCTTCCCAGCTTTCTTGTAGGCCCCCTTCAGATACTGGAAGGCCACAATGAGGTCTCCCCAGAGCCTTCTCTTCTCCAGGCTGAACAACCCCAAATGTCTGAGCCTGTCCTTGCAGGAGAGGTGTTCCAGCCCTCCGATCATCTTTGCAGCCATCCTCTCAGATCAGAGAGGTGCAATGCAGGCAGAGGGCGGGGTAAGGATCACAAGGTTGGGTCCCCATCAGTGATGAAGCGGAGGTGAAGTTAGTGCAGAAGTGCATGAGGGAGACTGGGAACAGTTGGAACATGGTGCAAAACCAGTTTGGGAATCAACAGGTTTGACTGAAATGCTTAGCTCAAAAAGCCTGGCTCCCAGTGGAAGGTATTGCAATGCCTAAGTCAGAGTCAGATACAGATACATCCAAACACACTGTCTAGCCTGCTGCTAACAGGGCTCGGCTGGTTTTACCCTAACAAACGTTTTCACTGAAATGAATCAAAATAATAAAAATACTCTCAAAATTTAACCCATCCCTTCAAACAATTCTTTTCTTTTTTGGTTATTTTTTTTCTTCTTTAATTAGAAATGCTTATTGTAGCGTGCTTGGCTTAGAAAAGGAACCCAATTATCTTTATACATCATATTAAATGTAAAACATTAATGTCCCTATAATTTAGGTCATGAAATAAAAATGTCACCAGTGTTGTTACTTTAGGTTTTAATAATCATTTTCTACAACATTAAATACTTTGATTACCAAGACCTACCAGTGGTCAGTGATGGCAACTCACAAATAATCCTTCACACTCCTAACAAATGGCACACAACACTTATTTTCATTATGCATTTTAATAACTGGAAGTTGTTTGATTCTGATTTTTATACAACCAATTATATATTAACATGTACATGTACTCAATTTCAGTCACAGTGTATATATATTTTTTGGATCTGCAGCAATATAAAATGAGTTCTACCTGTATATACATGTGCAAGTCTGAAGGAGTCCTGAGTAATTTAAAAGCACTATTAGTCAAATCCTGTCAATTTTAACCAATGCAAATAAAACTCAGACTTTACAGTGTTATGCTATTGTGAAGAAGCTATCTAAAAAAAAAAAAAAAGAAATATAGCATTTAGCATTAGCTTTATGTATAGCTATAAGCTCTGTACAGTGCACAGTATCCTCTTACAGGCTGGGTAATTAGAAAATCTGAAAAGATGCTGACCCCACTCTTCGGTAACTATTGCTTCTTCCTCTGCTTCTTAATTAATGGCGAGTGATTCGTTCTGCTTCAAAACAACCAAGGATGGAAGACTTGTACAGGGTTTAAATTATATTCTTTCTGCTGCATATATTTTTGTAAACATTCAAGTTACCTAGGCCCTTTAATTCTTCTGAGGAAAACTATACAATTATACAATCAGACAGTTAAAACGTTTGTCTGGGAGGAAAGAAAGAAACAAGAGGGGAATATGAGCATTACCTTAAAGACAACAGTATGCTTCAAGGAAACAAGAGAGGAAGTGTTCTTTAAAGAACAGCTTGGACAGACACCAAAAGGCTGCTCAGAACCCCCCTGTCAGCATGAGACACCGCGATGGTAAATACGAGATGCTCTCACCCCAGCGGAACAAATTGTCTGAGCAAATGGGAAGGAAGCACTCCCGCTAAGAAGCGGATCCAAACTCTGCGTGAGAGTCAGAATCTTTGTACAGTATTAACAGAGCAACTTAGACAAAACTGTCTGTACACCCCATGCCAGGAAAAAGCAGGCACTAATATGAGAGCTGGTAAGGGACACGGGCTAGTGTCAGGGCGGAGCTGTCTTTAATGGAGTTGTTTAGATGCAACTTCCCAGCTTTGGAGGAAGGTCACTTTTTTTTCTTCTCTCTCTTTCTCACACATGGCAAAAGTGAAGGCACCACTCCAACTGTGCTCCTCTGGCAGAAGGGTCCTGGCCTGAAAGTTAGCTGGTCCCGTGGCTGCTGTAGTCAAAAACGCCTTTCCTGAAGAAGGGTGAGAATTCGCAGATGGTGTGTTTTGACAGAGTTAGACCCACTTTATCAATGTGCAGTGGAGATGATGGAGATTTCAACATTGCAGAGAAAAAGCTCCTGAGGTATTTCTGTGGAATGAAATGCAAAATGTCATAAGGTTGATTATGACCACTTTGAAGAAGTAAATGAACAGCAGCATAAAACAAACAAACAAACAAAACAACAAACCAAGATCTCCACAGACTGTAAAAAGTCCTTTTAATAACCATCAGCATTTATATCTATCCATAAACCAGGTCTACAGGAATGTCTGTACTAAGCTTAGGAAAAGCAGAAAATAAGTATTTTCCACTTTCTTTCCCTGCCAAGTTTGGTAACTGTTCTGTTCTGTGCTTGTGCGATGCTTCCTGCTTACCATGACCTGCTAGTACTGCTGTCTAGCATTACCAAACACTATAGCAGGTGCAAACCCCCAATCTATTCCACGGGAATTTCACTACATATGGACACAAAAGGGCTTCAGAAATCTTTCCCTCATCAAGCCTCCATAACCCTTGCATCGAAAAGGATTTGTTTTGATCAGGGCCATCTGCACAAAGATTGCACAACTTCCACATTCTCTCAGAATGTGGCAGCATCTTTTCACTAAGCTGCCCTCTAAATTTCCCTTTTTATATATATAATTATATATATAATTATCATACAACAGAAGCATTCCCCTTCCCAAAAGTTAGTATTTGCCAACTGCTGTGTGACTTGCATCCATTTGTACCCAAATGGTGACAGATGTACATTAACACAAAGTCAGTTTTCCCAAACCTGATGGGGCTTCCTTCACATATAGGTTGAATTATTACAAACATTTAGCCTGATTTAATAAGTCATATTTATAACTTCTGAATGAAACACAGTAGGTAAAGTGTTGAGCAGACCGGTGCTAATGAAGACTCAATGTCACCCAAATAGCTGTGAGGGAAATCTCAGATGGAGGACAGGGATAAACTCATTTGCTCTCCTACAGACCGACCACGGGAAAAGATAAGTTAGGAAATAATTCACAAATCTTGCACGCAGTGGGAAATTATCTCCTCTGAAGACCACAAGGTTTAGTTATTTGAATGCAGCAGCTTTTGGGTCATGGAGGTGGTTCCATGATCAGCAGCAGTTCTATTTATTCACTCTCTTCTTAAGGAGAATTCCTCCATAGTGTAGCAACCTGTTATCTGTTTAAGTGCCTTGGAAACCAGCTGTAGCTGTATCACAGAAAGCAGGATAACAAAATACAACAACAAAGCAGCTGACACATAAGCTATTGTCTTGGCAGGACTGGTGAATTTTCTTTTTTATTCAGATCTCCCACAGGTTGTATTAATGTTCATGAAAAAAAATTTCATTACAAAAATGCCTGCAAGATGAATTCCAACAGACTAAGAGGTAATTTAAAGTGAGCAACAGATGTCACCTCAACATTTGTCATAATTAGTTCACAAAGTAGGGCCTTTAAAAAAAAAAAAAGTCCCAATCCAGTAATGCCTGAAGGATGAATATAGTAGAAAACCAAGTGTAAACCATGGCATCCTGCTAGAGTTTTAGCACTGTTTTGAAAAGTTACTGCAGTAATTCCAGTTTATGGCTATCAGAGGTACCAGAATTTCTTGCCAGAGACATTACATGACCTACTGTGTTCACCTTGGTATGTATGGCCAGATAACTGACTGTTGTGCCTTTCCTGTAGAGCCATTATTCATTGTTTTGGCATGATAGCTGTAATGGCAGAGAAAAAAAACAAACAACCCTCTGCCATAAGTGTATACTTATCTGACAGGGAAACACTGGGAACAGCAGGTACACTTCTTTTCCCAGATCTATGCACAGGAGTTGCTCAGTGAATATCACAGATTCTTTGAACACAAAAAAGATCCTCAGGAAAATGGCAACAAGCAGACCCTACCAGATTATGACTGAATTCATTTTGTATGAAGCTTTCCAGCCACATGGCTTGGCATTATGTGCCAACAACCACCTCTGAGCAAATTAGCCCTCTTTTAAATCCCATATCCGCATTTGCCCTTGTTTGCAATGCTGATGTGTTAGCACAGCACAGAGCTGATGTGCCCTCGACACAAAGAAGCTGTTGCTTCAAGGAAATAAAGGCTGCTCTGCCCAGATAATGCTGGCTAGGAGTTAAGTCCTGTAGCGAGGGGAAAAGGTGATTGATGGCACAAGTGTTCGCTCACACCACAAGCATATGCCTCGATTAAAGAGCTGTGGCTAGGCAAAAAGGGGAAGGTTGCTCTGTCCCGTTGGCTGCAGGTGGACGACAAAGTAGAAGAAAGCAGTAGGAGAAAAGGAAAAGTGCTCCTTACTGGTACATGGAAAGATGCTTCCCAAATTCAGATAGGATAGAGAGAGGATGAGGGTCACAGCAACCTGGGAGAGGGGCAGGAGCACGTCAGCACCAAGTGCCAGGGCTGACAGGAAGAAAACTTTCTTGGATCCACAAGGGACTCAACATGGGCTTTGTAGCAACCTGGAGGCCACCGCAGGCGGTTGGAGTGGGAGCAAGGCTAGATGAAAGGATCTCCTCTGTCAGGACTCTGTGGGCAGGGGGAAGGTTGCTTTCAAAGCTTTTATATTAAATTCCTTTCCAGCAGCACATATGATTTCTCTCCATTTACAGAATAATGCTATTTGTGCTGAGTTAAAACTAAGTGGGAAGCACTCTGGTATCTTTTGATGAGTTCTTTCAAAAAAACTAAACAAACCCCCCCCACTTTCTTTGCAGAGACCAGCAAGCTCAGGGTACCTTCATAGAAACGTGTCCAAATTTTTACACAAATTAGTGCTGTGATTTCCTACCAGCACTTGGCATCCACACCACTGGCATCTAAATCACTGTGCCTAGTATGGAAACCATTATGTTACAGCAATCCTACTTTTGCTAGGTTTGCATGATTACCTTGGAAAGAAAAAACTAGGTAACTGTTACAAATATTCCAAAATTCTTCATTTTAGTTTGTTAGCCTTTCAAAACCCTAGCCATTTGTTTTGGATTATTTAGTCTGGTAATCAATGCTCTTCGGAATGCACTTAGCAGTTTCATTTCACTAATAGCATTCAACCTGCCACATTGCTGGTTTGCTTGAAAATATCCTTATTATAAATTTGTAAACGTCTCAGCGTGAGGGTATAGAACCCTGGCACTACATCAGGGATGTGAAACGGGTAACTCAATCACAGGTAAATCAATCGTGTTGGTTGCTCAGTCTAAACACACATCAGGAACACCAGTTGAGAGAATGGAAATGGTCTTGGCATGTACAAAACTCTTAAAAGATAGAAAGCCAGTGTTAAAAAAAAAAAAAAAATCCAAAATAGGAAAAGCAGTGGTTTTGCCCTCTTGGCATGCATTATAACCTTCATGGCCTTTAACTTAAAATTTATGACAGCCGTACCTGCAAGCTTTAACTTTGCATTCCAAGTGTTTGCAAATAAAACAAGACCGGAGAAAGTGGTGTGAGGCCCAAAGGTTTTTCTTTACTTACTAGTTTGAATAGCTTTTCTTCCCTTCTAATTATGTGAACAGCAAAATGGGAGCCACTTTAAAAGCTTATTAAAAATCATTTAAATAGGGTTCACCTTTTCCGCAATAGGCCAGCGTTCATCTCGTGCTCAATCTGTCAGCACAGCAAAGTCATTCTAATGATTTTTGCACGACTTTGTGATGTGGGGACCTCATAATTTTATACATTTTAATATAAATCCATAACTTAATTTAAAGTTATTAAAGTTATTACAATCAAAAAGCTTTCTGGAATGTGAAAGTGTTCTTATCATCCTTTTGGTTGTGGCATATTAAAGAGGAATTCAGTTCAATGACATTGTTCTCATAATCCATTACAAACAGTGACAGCCTCAGAGACCAATAGCAGAGCTTAGCAAGAATTGGATTTTTTTTTCATTAAACTTTGGTGTGTAAAAACTCATCAACTCTGGTACTTCCAGAAACTGAAGAAACTTTGACCTTTCTCTTTTCTATTGCTGTTTGTAGCAATTTCTTCAAAAATATTAGCATTTTATATTCTTTAAATAACACTTTACTATTAACACTATAAATATCACCTGCTAACAATTGACAGAGAGCACCAAAAACTTTAATAGGATAAACCTTACCAGACTTTGGGGATTTCTGAAACAATAGCTTCTTTTCTTTGAAACAATACCACTCTTTCAACACTTGCACATCAATGTGACAGTCAAAAGCTTTACCACAAGGTCACAGAAAGTCACTGGTGGCAGGAAGAGGACTAATTAACTTGCTCATCTAACTTCTAAGCATTGGCTCCTCTCTCCCTTTAATACAGACGCTAGTTTGAGCGCCAATCACATAATTATTCTGTTGACTAGTGTTAAGTGCTGCAAGATTTAAATCAAATCTTGATTTGAATTATTCATAGAGCAAAGCATATGCAGGTATCAACAGCTGTGTTCTATAGGACAGGAATCTGATTACAAAAAAAGACACAGATTGAAGCATATTCCCTGACTCTGAAAAAACACCCTATGCTGCAATTAGGTATTTGCAAAGTAAGATCTTCCCAAGCAAGACTCTAGCCCAAAACAAGCAGACAGGAACATGCTTCGCTTCCAATCTGTGATCACAAAAATAAGGATCTGCTCAGAAGACAACACATGCAAAGGGAGCCTGCTGTAATGCAGAAATAGGAGTGCATCTCCTGCCTTTGTCTCCTAGAAAGAAATTGTCAGGCACATGCAAAGGAAAATGAACATTTGGGGATCCTTTCCTAAATTAATCAACTTCCTCTATTTTGGACCTTGCCATTGGTGTCTTGAAGAGAAAAGTGACTTCCAAGGTGGATTTTCAAATAGGAAACACTGCAGAAGTGGCAGCTATCGTCACTAACTGCAGGTTCTACCGACAAAAAAAAAAAAAGCTCAGCTTAAATAGCACTGACAGGGGATGATGTCCCACAGAGACTTCAAGCTGGCAAAGGGCCCTCTCTGGGGTGATGCTATACACAGAATCCGATGAGAAGAGATGGCACATCTTTTACCAAGAAAAACAGGATTTAAACTTCTCATGGGATCTACTTCTTGTTTGTTTTTCTTTTTTTTTTTTTTCTTATTGGCAAAATTCAGAGGGAATTAACATGCTGCAGGAGGAGGCAAACTGGGGTTGCAGCCCACGATCCCACTGGAAGAGCACAGAAGACAGGAACCCTTAGGAAAAGGGCTGTAAGCTAAGGTCTGCCTCAACGGTGTCACACACTGCATCTCAGACATCACACAGGACTGGATTATCTGGGTCAGGTGTGGAGGACAAGGAAAGCCATTAGACACAACCATGTGAGGCTTATGAACTGAGTTCTGAGGGATCATGTTCTCTTTATGCCAAATATTCCACTATTGCACAGCAGAGGGTATTTAAGCTGTACAAACCAAGGTGTTTTGTCCAGGCAGTGGTCCCAGCAGGCTCCTCTTGTGGTCTGCAAGGATAATTCAGCCCTCCATGTCATGAAGCAGTTCACCACATTTAAGCTTCTGTCCTGTGCCTGCCTCTAAAAACATCCCCTCTTCCCTTGGGGACCACCTGAGGCTGAACTGGCTAATTTTAGGAGTAATTGCCAGCATAATGTTCTCATAGCTCTCTAAAAGTAGTTTAATGTATCCAGAAATGGATCTGAAATCTGAGAAAGCAGGGAAAGAATTGGCAGATTGCAAGAATATAAAATACGCGGTGGCATTGCTCCGGAGTACAGCATCTTGAAAGGATGGGGGACCATACACAGACTATGACCAATATGTTCACTTCCAGCCATTCAAGATTAGGATCAACTCTGCTCACCAGATATAACCAGCTCTAGTCTCCTGTGGGGTTTTCTTTTTCTTTTTTTTAATAAAGAAAACACGAGGCTTCAATTATTTTCCTCAACACATTGACATACATTCCAGGATATCATGAAGCAGTTCTGAGTAAAATATGTGAGAGGGACAGCATGTGATATTCAGTATCTCAACTGATGATTCAGGCCCTTCATGAAGTACCTAACGTCACCTCTGGATCCATACACAATTATCTCCTGCACCCACCCTTAGGTCATTATGTGCAGCTGTGATTTCATAGTGATGAGAAAAAGACGTACTGCCTGGGAGAATACCTGCTGCCTAAAGGATCTTATTTCTGTGAAAAATCTGGAGAGAAAGCTTCTAAAATTACGACATGACCACCTGGGCTGCTATCTTTTGCAGACAGACCAGGATGGCTGGGTTGTCCTTACAAAAACCGACAGTATTAGATGCTGTCAAAGTTGCGCAAAGCTTCCTTGAGGAGTCAAAGGTAACAAATGCATCCAGAATGTATCTGTCCCATGAGTACCAGAGACCTTGTTCTAGTTGCACCTGACTTGTGTGAGCACAAAGAGATTTTTCAAGAGAATGAAGACAGATTCACCTATTTGAAAATGACAAGTCACCACTACGTTAGTCATAATATTACAGGGGGGTGAGGTACTTGCTTCAGACTGGCAGACATTAATTAGGTTCAAGGCTGGATTAACTGGCTTCACATTACACGAGCCAAAGATTGACTCATTTTAATCAAATTCTTCCTGTTCAGTTTGATTAGGCCTAATCAGAAGCGAAGCTGTTTACAGATAATGCCTCATAGGCACTGAAAAATTAAATACAATTTTTAAAAAGTAAATTAAAAACTTCCCAATCAGTATCACCTTACCCTGTGTTTGCACGTCTACACGTATACACACGACTCCACCCCACACACCAACATTTCCTATCCAAACCAAATTCTACATACAGCCACGCACAAAGCATACCACCGGCTCTCCTGAAGCACGTCTGTGTTAAACTTCCATCTGTCTCACTGACGGACTTTGCCTACACCAATATCCTCTTACCAATGGAAGAAAACAAGCCTGGCACCACAGCAACCAGTCCTTTGATAGCAAAGTGTCCTGGTTTGAGTTCTAACTTGGTGGACTTAAGCCAAAGGAGAGAGAAAGAAGCAGTATTACCATACACACCACTCCTTTGGCCATGTTTAGAGGTACCTAAATGACTTTGGAACTAAGAATCAAGGTCTTTAAGCAGTTAAAACTCCATTAAAAAAACAGAACTTTCATTTTTATCCCCTTGGGAAACTCTCCTTGTGTTTTTTATACAGAGCATAATGCAGGTTCCTTGAATCAGGGTTAGTTTCCTCCACAGCTATACTGGTAAAAGCTGATTCTACCACTACACTTCCAGAAGTGTTTGAGTGCCACTAAAATCTAATTTTACCCAGGGTGGTACTGAAATTTCCTTAAATTCATACACCGTTTTTGAGTTTTCGTAATGCACAAGCATTCTGAGAGATGCCAGTTATGATTCAAGGTGAAATTACTCTCCTAGGTTTTCAAAATCCAAACTATTCATTATAGCTATTTAGAGCGTTTTTCTGTGCAAGTCTAATGGCATGAGCACATTATGTTGAATTACTATTATGCCGCATCAATTGAATTAACTTCTGAAGTCAGTCTACATTCCAAATTACAATCTTATTCTGACTGAAATTCATTTAAAATCCACAGGACTTAATATTTCTTACAGTGCCTGCATGCTAAAAGCTTACATTCACCGGCTTTGAGTAGCTCCAATGAAAACTGAATTGTAGGCTGGCAGGAAATAAATAAATAATAATAAAAAAAAGGCAGCAAGAGCTATGATTTATAGATGCTCTATCAGCGTGAGTCTTCTTCTGGAAACGAACGGCCATATTAAAAAAGATCACAACAGACTTGACTAGTGAAGGAAACTAATCTTTTCACCAGAGCACAAGTCAAAACAAGTCCTGTCAAAATCCATTCTGAAAGAACAACAATGGGATTGAATTTACCACGCGCCCCTGTGTCGTCTGCTGGAGCGGCCTTGGCAAACAGCTACCAAAGTACTTGACATGCATCACCCTCTACTTCCTTTGGTGAAATCAGATGCTGGAGGGTGACTAATATGCTCGCTTTGAAAATGGATAGCACCGAGTTCAAACCAGTGTCCTTGGTTGAGCACTCCCTTTATTCATCTCCTCACATCTGAATGTGGAGAGCCATTACTAGAGACCAATAAAGGTACACCACTTCAAAACGTGATTTGTAGGAGGATGTTGGGAGATTTATTCTAAGCTGCCAGCAAAACCTATTAGGATATGGAGCTAAACTGGAGTTCAAACTATATGCTGACACATATTCTGAACTTACTATATCACGATAAACATAGCTCCTTATTTTCCAATACTCCAAAATCTCTAAAAAGGAATAATAAAAAAAAAGACCCCCTCAATTGCACGTCCTATGTAATTGTTCAGTTGTAACAGTAATAAATATTTCATCACCCCAAAAAAAAGAAAAAAGCCAGTTTTTGAGGTAGGGACCTGAAGTCATACATGTAAAGAAACAAACACCAAAATTATTGTAAAGGGGTATGTATATTATCTAAAGCTACCTCTAGCAAACTCTGCAAAACAGGGTTTTAGACCTAATTTTGAATAAGGCACCAAATTTGAGCAAATGAGACCGAGGGGCTGCTTATACTCATTGTTCCTTTTACATCCAGTAGCAGTTGGACCACAGCTTGAAATTAACTCATCCAGAAAACAACACCAGGCTTTCACTCCTTCTAAGTGACCATCTTTATCACCTATTGCTCTTATATGAATAATATCTTGCAGTTTGCTATGGGCTTGGCTGAGAGTCTATGGTATTTAATCAAAGTAACATTTTATTGGTATGGGATCAGGTGCTGACACACACAAAGTCCCATTTTCTACTGCTTTGTATCTAGTGACTGTAGTCAATATGCAAAATTAATTTTATTTATTCATTTTTTGAAGCCAACATGCCTCACACCACCCAAAAAAAGATGAAATGCTTCACTGCTGAGAGCTGCTACAACTCCTCTTTGAGGGCTCCCACTTCAAAGAAGGGAAGCCAGGTGCCTTGGGCAGCCCCGCTGATGGCTGGGAACCTGACGTGTGAAATTGCTCTCAGATGGCTCACTGCAAAGTCTTACTGTCTGCAGGCAAGGCAAGACTTTAGTGCCTGCTGAAAAGCAGGTTTTTTTGTTCTCAGATTTTTTAAATGGTTACTAGAGGTTATAAAAGGCACCTGGTGCAGGCTGACTATACCTCACCGAGAAAATGATCCGTGACATGGATTTCATATAACTGATATTCATAATATGGCCCAACCACACTAGCTCTTCTCTTTGTGGATGTGTCTATGCTCTTCCCTTCTGTGCCCTTATCACATCCCTATTCCTCTAGTGGGAAATTAAAACCATCACTCTAAGACGCTACATTCTGTAACTCAGACTATGGCTATGAGACAATCTTCTCACAGATTATCAAGCACGGACACTTGCAGTGGTTTGCTTTTTCACCAGCATTCAGATCTGGTGTGCACGCATATCTGTAACAAAAGGAAGAAAGCTTCCTTTTATCTTTCAATGATTATCAGATGTATTTGGAATGCTTTCTGAAGTCCATCTCACTGAGATGCTTCTTAGAACAGTATTTACAACCACGCTGTTAGGCTGGTGAGCAGCTGGCTTTAAAGCTCTTCTTGAAAAGCTCTGGTATTAGAGATGTTATTAAAAGCTGATTTCAGAGTCTAATTATTTCCTTTTAATAATCACTTTGAACTGACACATAACCAGTAGTTTTGGAAGGTCTTTGTGACTGGCGTCAATCAGGGAAAAAATAAAGAAATCAGAAATGGTAACTCTGACCCCACTTGGCAGGGTTTTTGTCCTAGAAATACCAATTCACCTGTAACTAGCATGAAGCAGGTTGTCTCAGTTAAACATATTAAGGCATGGGGCTGTGAAACAAAGGCTGGTGGGATGTATTTATGAAGTTCATACTAAATATTCAGACGAGGAATCATCTAAAATCTCATTAAAATGTTTCTGCCCTCATGACTGCAAAGAAGACCTCGAGAAATGAGGTCTCAGTCAGACTCAAACATTCTGTTTGCCCAAATTTGTCAGAAATATTTTGGGTTTTTTTCCCCTCAGATGTTTCTTTTGCTGGTTGCCACTGAGGTGGTAATTCTGATATTAATAACATATTTAAGTAACATGACTGAATTCAAGTTCAAGGAAAGGTGTTATTTCCATTCTTTCATGTTTTCCTTAAAAACCAGATTCTTGGAGCCACACAAAACCAGCAGAACCTCCTTTTTAAAGGGGAACATTGGAGCAGCCAGCTTTAGAGCTCTATACCAAAAAAAACCCCTAGAAATTATCACCTCCAAAGGAACGCAAGGGAATACAAACTAAAAACAAAACAAAGCATTTCAATTCTAAGAATCTTATTTTGGAAGCTCAATTTTGACTGCAGGTAACAGCAATATTTCAGTCAGTTCAGTGCCTACAAAGCTTTTCAAACCAGCCTTCTACTGATTCGAGAGCAGAATTGAATGATGCAGTTCATACAAGATTTATTTCTGCCTCTTGCATTAACACCTATCATTGAAAACCTCATCAGCAGACATCAGGAAGTGAGGAGGTTAAGGACAATGGTAGTATTAATTTTAAATAAATTGAGCGTGTCTATCTTTTAAAGAGGTTCAAAGTACCAAGAAAAAAAAAAAAAAAAAGAAGAGCAGAGACAATGCCAGGAAGATATATGTGCTCGTACAAAACCTGAAGTAGACTCGCTTCACCACTGTTACAGATTGACTTTCTTTCATTCCCTGAGCTCTGTCAAGAGGCAGCCAAAGTCAAAACAGGGCTCCTACCAAGTGTTGAGCTGTCGGTGCATCCCCGACCAGGGAAACTGCTTGTTCCCCTCTGCTGTCCATAAACAAACCTGAAGAAATGCAGCGGTGGGAAGAGGGAAGGGGAAACAGGGAACAGAGACAAAGAGATAGGCTGAGGCTTAAGGGAGTTTTTGTTTTCCTTTAAGCAACAACTTGTTGGGATTTTGCCAGCATAACAATTTTTTTTTTTTTCCTAAGCACATTGGTGACAGCAAGAGCAGAAAAGAATGCCTAGTGGGTCGATGACGGTAAGGCTTCTGACCAAGCAGTCAAGGAACACGACTCAATCTGCTATGTCATCTTAGACAGTTAACTCCTGCCCAGTTTTTCTCGCTTCACACTGGCAAAATGGGACTAATAATAATTCTCATTGCTACAAGAAAGCATGAGCCTAGGAGAAAAAGAAAAATAATCAGGGGAATGATCCGATACAGAAATCCAGTATTCAAGGAAGTTGGCTTTTCAGGAAAATTTATTTTTACTGTCATCCACAGATCTAGCAACTCACCAAGGAATAAAAGGTATTTTGCAGTTAAAAAGGGAGGGAAAAGCTACATTCACTGAATCACCCATCTCTTGTGACATCGGTTTCCTTCACAAAGTTTTTGTTTAAAAAATAAAAAAAGGAAAATACAACATCTGATTTCATTTTTAAAAAGCATCCTACACTCTTAGCTACGGACTTCTAATTGCATGAAAGGATAGATACATGCTAACTTCTATTCATTAACTTTAATCAAAAGAATTCTTGGCTGTTTCATTTAAGGCGGATTTAATCAAGCAAGGTTGGCTCTGTAGTGAAATTACAATCTTTAGACTGCAGAACAATTAATTTAGAGTTTTGCCCTGCAACAGGTCCCTGATGAAATACTGAATGAATAGATTGCAATAGGGCACTTTGGATAGGAAATTTTAAATACAATTTAGGTGTTTTCTCTCAAGATGTATAGGCAAAACCTTTGTGCAAACTTGCATGTTATTTACCCAAATCTCTAAGGAAATGTAAGATATTGCTCAAAATACATTATACCAACAAACATCAAAGCAAAAGTGTTTACATTGCAACTACGTATCACACTAGAGATCAAAGACTTCTCCTCAGGCTCATCTCACACAAAAATAGTACACATAACGTGCTTTCCTACCAACAAGGCATTGTGAAGTTTTTGGTTATTAAGCATTTGTACTAGCTAGGATAAATAAAAGGGCTTACTGTTTTACATAAACTTTGCATTTACTGTGATTTTAAATCACAATCCTCATAACCTGGGGCTCTCCGGAGTCTTTTACTCCAGGTAATTTCATCTCCATTATGATGAAATATGCCCACTTCTAATCCCAAAATGAAATAATGTAACTCTACATAACTATATTAAAACAAGGCAAACTACAGCCAGCCACCCCGATTCTAGTAGCCTTGAAAGGCACCACAAACCCCGCTGCTGTCCTCAGCACTTCTCCTGTCGCAAGAATCTGAGAGGTGCCATGTGGGAAAAACCAAACTCTTCCTAAACTGTCCTGCAAAGGATGTTTTGAACAAATCTTTTTTAAGTTAGGTGCAAGGAAAACTTCCCTGAATAGAGCCAAAGGGAGCCAAATAAAATAACAGTTTAGATATCTGCACTAGAATCAACTCTCTGATTGTTTTACATTTAGTTGGATGAGTAGTTTTGCCCATACAATGACTCCCAGTCTATCTGCTTCATTTTCCCAGATCAGACCAAGAGCTGCAATTTTGTTCAGATGTAAAGAAAAGATCCTGCAAGGCCATTTCAGTAACCAGCTGCTAATTCCAGCAAGTACTCTAGGCAGGCTCTTTGAATGAAACAGCTTAAGTTGTTTTTTCCCCTCACACAGGCATACACTGGAGATTGATTATAAATTTGTTATGTGCTTACTTAGGAAAAAAATGTAAATTAACAAAAGTGTCTGCTGTTGCTCAGAGATGACCTGTGAAAAGCACTGGACTAGCCAAAGCTGTACTATTGCGCTTCAATCCAAAACATTCAGAAAAAAAAAGTGAAGTCACAGCTTATTCAAGATGTATAAATACCTAATGTAAGAACTGGAAAAGCAGAGTAATTTCTTTGTCATTCACCACCGGGATGACAGCTCTACTAATGATCTTATAATAAAGGATATTTGTTCAGAGCACTTAGCAGGCTGATATTTGTCAGGCTGTCATCTATTTTTAGTCAATAAAGTCAGCTCACACGTTGGATAAGAACATACACTTTTGCTGGCCGGGAAGCTGCTGTTGGCCTTTTGTTTTTTCTAAAACTGTGGTATTAGCTCATTAGCTTTTAACTAATCATGTGGAACAATCAAATAAACATTTATACCACACTATAGCTATAGCAGCACATCACCTGCAAGGCTTCAAAGAGGGTTTTCAGCAAATCAAGGTACAGGATTGGGTATGAAAGCCAACCAAATACAAGCAATGTTTCTGCCGGTAATCAGGTCACCTTTTTACCTGACTGAATTCCCAACGTGAGAAATGCACTATGGTCAAAAGGCCAAGAAACCACATCCCTTACAGAGGCAATCCATCCATTTACTACTTTCTGGCTAGCCCACTGAAGTGTGCTCAAGGTTCATACCAGATTGAAAGCCACGAGGCAGTTAACAGCCAGTATTTTAAATAGAATGGGTGCCTGGGCCATCTTCCACTATCACACTTTCTCTGCCTGCCAAATTCTTTCCCAGTATAACTCAAGATGTGCTTTGAGCCTTCAAAGCATTCCATGACTTTGGAAATGATCTCTACTTAGGTGATTTCTCTCAGTCTTCACCAAGGAGGCTGCAGCTGTGTTAGCTGAAACTCTCCAGCCGTCGGCAAAGCCAGAGCAAACCACTGCAAAATATATAGTGAAAAGAAAATACCATGACTAGAGATCCAGACATAAAGGGCTTGCATCAAACTCTTCATGGCAAGATGGTAACATTAGCTTGGCTCTTTGTCCTCTATCTAACTTTCCCTTAGCCACAGGGGATCTCCAGTCTCTCCAGCACTGAGGGATTTGTCAAGATTATTGAGTGGTATGGCCAAATGTGCTATCTGGCATATGCCAAAACATCTGCACAGTGGTCATATCATAGAATGGTTTGGGTTGGAAGGGATCTTAAAGATCACTTAGTTCCAATCCCCTGCGATGGGCAGGGACATCTCCCGCTAGACCAGGTTGCGCAACACCCCATCCAACCTGGCCTTGAACACACATGGTGATGGGGCATCCACAGGTTCTCTGGGCAACCTGTACCAGTGTCTCACCACCCTCACAGTGAAGAATTGCTTCCTAATGTCCAAGTTAAATCTCCCCTCTTTCAGTTTGAAGCTGTTACCCCTTGTCTTACCACTACACTCCCTGATAAAGAATGATATTATTATGTTTGCAAAATACATGGGTTGTAAAGTTTTAATGACTTAACTTAGTTAAAATAGGTACAATTTAATTTTAAGCTAATAACCACCTATATAGAGAGCTGCAAGAACTATATGAACATGATCATAGCATCACTATACCCAGCAGTTTTAATATTTAGAAACATTACAATAAAATGTTAGTAAATCAGTGAAAGGTCAGAAAGATTATGGGATTAAATTTCTTACTGGTACAAAAATATGCAAATTGAGTACTAGACTGGAATGTGGCCGTGCTTTTATGCCCTCTATAGAGGACACGAAACAAAAACAGATTACATTTTGTGTTACAGGTAAGACAGCTTCACTTCAGGAGTCAGTGGGAGGATGTTTTGTTGGTAGATCAAAGAAAAGGTGAACTACATAGAAAAAAAATTCAAAACAAGCAAGAAAAGATTCCAGTTGGAAGCAATCGACTTTGACATCAATTTCTCTAAAGTGCTACTTAATGTTACTTTAGCTCTACAAAGAATATAATTCTTGATGACTTGCATTATCAGGTAATCCACATGTGGCTACAATATAGTTATGGAGTATATGGTTGAGTCTTTGTTCACACCTCTTCTTTCCCAAAACCCCACCTCCTCCCCCTGGGTTGCAGTAACACGCGTGTTAACACAGAAATAAAAAGACCTGATGTACGATAGGAGTCAAAATTATGCCATCCACATGGCATTGCAGAACAAGCAAAAGAACCCAAACCCTCATAAACTCAGTAACTTTGCCCACAATAAAAATACTTTTAAAAATTAATTGAAAAAAAAACAAACAACCCAAAACATTCAGAAAGTTGGGTTACAAAATCGAGCTCAAAGATGCCTAAATATTGCTTTCCTTCTGTCATGAGATTTTTGGATATAGTAACTATGATAAAATAGTAAATCTTCAGCTAACAAATTACATTTAAACCAGCAACTTTTTTTTTTTCAATTGTCTTGCATAGAGACCATCTGTCTACAGCGAACACTTACCTCACCCACAACCTTTCCCCTTAAATAAATGTACCTCCTATGAATATCTCTCAAGAGTTGCTTTTTTTCCCCTAGACTAGGATTAATTCTTTTTTTAAGGCATGTTTCATTACTTTACAATCTACTGCTGCCACCTCCTGTGTTAAGTGAAGCAGCAAGTTAACTTCATACTTACAAGCAGGCTATTTAACTTGGACCATATGGGAATGGTTCTGTTGGTCAATCAGAACATACTCCACCGAAATACAGCGCAAAAGCCTGTTAAAACGTTGGCATTACCTCTAAGTGACTCCGTCGTTCTGCAATCACTCGTTCATCCTTGTTTCCAAAGAGCTTCTTTGGAGGGAATTCTAAAGTGGCAAGCTGGAAGACATTAAAGGATGAAATGGCATCAGAAGTGACAAGCTCAAATGAGAAAATTCTCTTTAAACTATGAAGCAACTGGGAAGAGGAAAATGCCAAGTATTCATGAGCTACACTATAAGCTATTAGCAAATATCACATTACACATTTCTACTGATGTTACTGCTATTGGGTCTGTAGTACTGCTAAGATAACAACATATTTTTTCATAAATAAGCAACAGAAAGCAAATCCAGGGATCAGACTGCCTCCCTCTGACAGACGTAAAGACTACAAAGTTGCAAACTGAATCTGTTGTGATAGCTCCAGCTAAGAAGTAAGAAACTTCTCTTCCAGAATTCTTGTATCTTAAAAGATTGCATTCAGTCTCTTAAAAACTGATCTCCAACCATACTGTCATGTAACTTACTTGTATTTTCTTATGTTTCTTATCATAAACATAAGATCATTGGATATAAGAACTATCACTGAAGTTATGCTGTGGAAGACGACATTGCTGGACTCCAGCTGATGCCTGAGCTGGACCTGAGGGACCTTTCGTTGTGCCTTGAACTACGACTTCTTCCTTCACAGCAGGGACAGGCTAGGAGCATCTACCTACGCTGTGACAGCAGCTAAGATGATAAGAAGTGGAACTTCTTGAGCTGCAACTCAGCTGTAGCTCATTTGCATTCAAATGTGTGTCCATGCTGGAACCTGATAGCTTCAGAACCATTCTGAAGAAAATCCACACGAGCAGGCAAAATGACATTTCTCACACTGAAAATGAAAACAAGGCAGCAGCGCAACTCCTAAAAACAGCTATTCAGATCTGTCCTTTTAGGAATTCTTCCACAGAGGTGTTCAAAGCTAACTTCTCATTTCTTTTTCATTCTGTAGGAACTGTGGCACGCTGCAATGGTTAGGGAGAGAGTGATGGGACTGTCGTCTTTAATTGTACACCACCAAAAAAATATGCTTGAACAAATTCCAGGCACCTATATCTGGAAAACACACAAAAGACTCAAAAATTGCTAACAAGTACCAATGAACTTGGTCTGCTAAGTTACTGCTGCTAGGAGCGAGTCCTCTCCACATAGTCTGTGCTTGCACTTGAAGGCACATCAAAAACAATTTCTTCCTAGCTCTCACTGTACGAGACCAGAAATATGCAAGCTCACATTGGTATTGCTGGAACTGTTTTGCAGGCAAAAGCCCTCTGTAAACATGCCTCCTGCATGAATTCCCCTGGCTATTTGATGATATTGAAATAATAAACAAGAGGCATCATTTTCTAGTACACCAGCACATACAGGAGAGTAGAGAATTTCTCTTGATTACAAGGCGCGGAAATATACTGAATTAAACGAGGAGCTTCATTATTAACATTGAACATAAGCATCTTTAAAATACAGTGGAATTCTGCAGTACAAATAATTTATTCCCATACTCTGGTTCAACTCCAGCTCGGAAAATTTTAAATAAATGCCTAGATTTCTTGAAATTAGCAATATAAAGTGATGTAGGGCACCAGAGGAGATAGAAGAGATGTCTGCTCTGCAGCAGTCTTGCCAGCACGCCCCAATTACATTCCTCAAATTTCTCCAACCATATTCTTCTCGGTGTGCCTGCTTCTTCATGTTGGCAGGACAAGCGGTAGACAACTGAACAGTATCCTATAATTACATCCTTGGGATTTATTTTCACTGCATTACTCAACTCCTTAACCTATACAGGATTATAAGTGCCAATATTTTCAAGGACTTCAAAATCCAGCCCCTGTAGAAATTATATTTAATTGAATAGTACTGCATCATGTCACTGCCAGAAGCAAGCAGGGTAAAACAACTACCACCACAATCCCCTCCCAGCACTAGGGAGATTGTTTTTATATTTATTTTCTAATAAATACTTTCATGATAGAATTTTGAAATAGTGCCTCTTAAAAAACTATTTGCACAAAAAAATCCCAAACAAACACTACTGCTACAACATCCTCAGACACACTCTCTAGAGTCAAAGCAAGGGATTACAGCTAAAATCAGGAATGATTTATTTACCTAAACTAAATTTTAGGTATTTGATGACTGATTCTAACAAAACTTTGGGATGGGCAAGTTGTTTTCCTAATCAGCTAGCTTTCTGGAAACATCTTAGAAGAAAAACGGTTGCATCTTCTAAAGCCAGTAAGTTTTGCTAAACTCGTTCAAACCAAAGTAGCTACTCCCGTAATTTTAACATTTCTTAACTCCCAAATCACTACAATGCACAAATCTTTGAAACCAAGGCAATGAAAATCCATTATTAGACTCATGAATTTAATACACAAGAGAAAGGTCTTAGCCAGGAAACCTGGCTCTGAAATGTTCAAAGTCACAACATGTAGCTAAATGAAAATCATCATTACATTGCTGGCCAAGACCTGGATCTGAATACTTTGGATTTAAGAGAACAATGTATAATAAACACCTCCATCCAGACCAGAACACCAATGTGCCAGACTATACTTGACATGCATATATACTTCACTTATGTAACACACATATGTGTGTACAGAATATACCTATACACACAAATATGTAACTGGGGAGGATTTTGCATCCTGCAGAAGGTACATTGCAACGGACTGATCATCTACTGCAGTTACCATCTCCACCGGGTTGGATGCAGAAGGTGCACAACCTCCGGCCTGCTGGAACGTTTCTGCATTCTGCTCTTTCCCAATGGTTCTCTGGCTCCTCTTTTAGCCAAATGACTGGCAGGTGTCCATCTCACAAATCAAAAACGGAGATCATTTCTGTCTCACAACAGATCACTATGCAAACATATGACAGAAAAACCTCCAGCCATCCATCATCACTTCAGCAACCCTTGGAAGCCCTGAATTACTCCAATACATTCTACTCTACTACATGCCAAGAGTCTCATCCTCACCCAAATGAAAGAGACAGTCAAAACTCTCCAGGTTTGAGTGTCAGGCTGCCAGAACACTCTTGTAGACATCACACCACCAGTTTCCTTGCAGTTCACCATCAGAACATTATCTTTGCAACATGAGAACTAGAACCATTCATGCAGCAATATGAATTATGCAATTGTCTACGTGACTGTGTAATTCCACTGTAATAGGAAGCTGGTCCATTGTGGTCTATTTATATAAAAATACAATATTAATATATTTACCAGAGGTAGTGTGCTTATGTATCTTCACACACCATTGATCTCTCTTGCTCTGACTTATGAAGTTAATCCTTCAGCGTGGGGAAAAAAATACATTGGTGCAAGAGTTCCACAAATACGCAGAGTGATGATAAAATGTTCTCACCTTATAATTTTGGATTATAAAAAAAAAAAAAGAAGTCCAGTAATATGAATATATTGAAATAATGATAAATATTGCCCTCATTTTCTAAAAGATTCTCTGTCCTGATCTATCATCTAACATACAGATGCTGAATGTAATTGTGTGTGATTCAGAAATGCAACAATTCAAGAGAATTTTGATGTTTATTTAAAATGGCTTACTCATTTAAGCCAAATTGCAGTAGCAGACATTTCAATAAATGCATTAAATTGTTATCAGCAGTGCTACAATGCCTTTAAGAAACTGCACAGTAAGTTCAGATGAGATTACTTCTGCTACAGGTTAATGCATACAGCACAGTATGTAACTAAGCCGCATTTGTTCTGTTGCTTAAATATGTAAGAGATCTGCAGGTATAGATTTTGCATAGAAATGTTTGCCTTGGCTCAAACACTGTGAGAGAATTTCACACTATCCAAATTCAGGAGTATAAATTATTCTTTTAGAATTAAAAGGCTGTGTACCTTCTGGCTCAAATTAGTTCTTCAAGGGTCACATCTTGACTATGAGATGAGTGTTTTGGGGCAATACAAGGCGAAACAGTGGGACTAAACAGGTAGCAAGGTAAATTATTCTACTTTCTTGAAATTTCTGTGGCATGCCCCTCCTCTCCCTGTCCCCCTTGCTGCAGTGGCAATGAAAGCATTTGGCAGTCCGTCTTTTTCGGCGGGGATGCTTTGTCGTTTTCTAGGGCTGCTGCTGAGGTGATGTGTTTTCTGCCAGGGGAAATTAAGAGGCATATTCCCCATCCTGACAGGAAGAGAGAGCTTGAATGATTTCCTGAGAAGCTTCTGTATGTGATGTGGAAGATTTCTAATTTTTATTTTGGCTGCAGAAGCATTTCCCTACCATGCTTAATTATAGCATCGCTGCAATACAAATTCTATTATATATATATGAGCGTGCACATGCATGCCTACATATACCATGGGCTAGGCTGAGGCTACTCTTAGACCTAAAATGCAAAGCCACAAAATATTTTAAAATAGTACAGAGACACCTGAAGGCTCCTTATCAGCACTCCTAATGTCTTTCAGGCATTAAACTTTTTATGGTTAATGATGTTTATCCTATCTGGCATTCGTTGCTAGGCAGTAGCAGTCTTATGGAGAGACAAACAGTCATTTGCAATTTACTCCTTAATTTCTTTATAATAAATAAAGGCTGTGTTTTATTTCTGGGTCTTGTATTACTTGGGGGCATGTTATTCTCTGTGTCTCAGCAACCTTATCTGTAAGAAGTGCTACTTACCTACCATGATACAGGATTTGTGAGATTAGCATCATCAAGTTTTGACAGTACTAGGTCCAGTCCTCAAGGGGAAGGTGCGTCATGCCTAGCAAGTGTTATTCTACTAAATTTTAAACAGCTTAATGGATTTCTGTACGTCTCTTGTGTTTCAGCCAGGAGACTGGTTTTAACAAGGTCATCGGCATGTGTTCAACACAGATAAGAGTAGATGGCAGATGAATAAGTGACTCTTTATTAATCACCTGTTTTTATCTTGTATACAACTCTTTGACCCTAAGATTCATCTACTTCTGCACACAATATATACCTAACAACATCTACATGGAAGCATACTCTTTTAAAGGGAAACCACACATCTTCATAGCCTTCAGCTACTTGGATATTGGCCTTTTGGAAGCTCAGAGAGTGCAACAGAAGGCTCCAGTACCAGGAAAGGCTCTGGTGGGATGGGGAGCACTCTCATTTCAGGACCTTTAGAAAACAAAGCTGTCAGAAATGAAAGGACAACCTTGAAATGTTGTTATCTTCAGTTGGAGACTCTTCACTGACCTTAACTGAAGTTTGCTAGGGACCTGGTGGATTTAATTCAGTTCAGGTGTTTTACGGCACAGTGGAACATAACATGTTAATAAAAAAAGTCTCGCACAGTACTTTGCAGATGATATTTCAATATATAGTGGACCAAAGTAAAATACCATATAATATAGTCGTGTAGGCTTGTCACTTCTGAAGCGTGAAATTGTTCAGAGCGTTATGCTCCCTAAACATTAAAAAAAGTGCGCCATTTTCCAACATCAAGCAAAAATCTACAGGATTGAAACATCTCATTATTTCCGGTGGGTAAAAATCTATGTTTTAGTGCCCACAATATGGTAAAAGTATTGGGTTTTTTTTTTTTTAAGAAGAGGGCAGACATTGATGGAGACTGAGTCATCTTTAATCTTTCATCTCAAATTCTCTTTGTACTTCAATGTTTTGATATATTTAAATGTGGGGAAAAAAAGGGGAAAAGAAATTTAGGGAAATGCTAACTATTAAATTAAAAAGTCAGTCGTCTTTAACTCTCATGTTACTTTTACAACTCTGAATTTTCTCATTTTTCAAAGAGCATGCCTGACTTTTGATCCTTTGTACCAGAAACCTCTGTCACAGATGAGAAAAATCAGAGAGAAGAATGTGGCACGCTTTTGCAGCCAGTGTGGCTACACCTGACTTGATTTTGCAGTGAGTAATGAAAGAAAAACCTGTCCTACTTTTAGTTTTTGAAGTTTAAACAAAGTAACATAAGCCTCAACTTCTCAAGATGTACTAACACTCCCAAACTCTAAAGAATTTGGACAAAAGCTGTATTCTTGATTGGGAACTTGCACTAAATATTTAGAGATTTGACAACATGAAAAAAAAAGCTTATCTTCCATACTTTTTACTAGGACTTTGTTTGAAATAAACCACCTCTTCTACACAATCTTATAAGATAGCCTTAGGCAAAGAGAAAAAGTTAACACTTAATGAGCAGTTTAAAGGTTACTTTATAAATTCTGAAAAAAAAAAACTAATAGAGATCAAAGATTAAGCAGTAGAACATAGCAGTAGAACATCCATGGAAAAAGAAATCAACAAAATAACTTAAAAACCACCCAAGTCACATTTTCAGGTGATAAAGCTCAAACTGTTTAAAGTTCAAATGATGCTTTTCCAAATATGAGTGAATAAAAATCTAAGCTTATTCTCCTTTAAAAAAAAAAAAATAAGACTACCTCCGTCACTCCTACAGTACTTCTACAATAAATATGCTATAGGTAAATGCTGCCCTCAGAACAGGAAGATTTAATGACAGTATTTTCCATTATCAACTAATCGAGCAGAGGGAATATCCAGACGATTATTTGCTGGGTATTCAGCTTGTCACCTATTTTTCCTCTCACATTTCTAATATTGTCTCTTTACTACTTGTTCCACCTCTTCCCACATGCTCTCCCCCACTGTCCAGCTGGTCTCTATTTTATTGCTATGCTTTTCTCCCCCCACCATGACCTAGCTAATTCTTTTTCTTACTCCACTGTCCATTTGCTGTATCAAATTTCCCGTTTCCACACCATCCTCCCTACTATTTGCCAGAAGCAGAGAGGGAATCTGTATTCTCAGAGGCAGCCACCTCTCTGAGGTGGACCCATGTCAATCTTCTAATACATTGAACTCCTTGGAGAAGACTGAACAGATTTTAAAACAGCAACAAGATCCACTATTTATTACAACAAATAAACATGGATAATTAACCTCCTAAACCAAAGAAAACTCAAGTGACCAGGAAACAGAACTGGAAAAAGGCAGCACGGAACCTTCCTCCTACACACAGGGTCCCTGCAGAAAGTCCCTGATAGCAGCCTAACACAGTCAGTCCTTCACCGGCTTTGGGAAGCAGACTTTGCTCCAGGCCCTCTGCTCCCCAGGCCTTTGCAGTGTTTCTGAGACTTGAGGAGCTGCTCTAGGCTCAGCCCTGCTGTCTCTCAGCTCCTCCACCAGAGCTGCAGGCTTCCAGCTTTCTGTTGTTGTCTCTCCTTGCTGCTACAGGCTGCAAGTGCCTGGATCTCACTCAAACACGTGTGAAGGAACGAGCATCTCTCTCCTTCCTTGAGGGAGTCCGTACTGAAAAATCCTAAATAAACTTCTACGTAAATATGTCCCTTCTGACAAATACAAGGGAGACCATATTGCAGAGGGATGTTTTGCCCTGTACATGACAATACATTTTTCTTCCTGCTCTCCACCAAAGGTCTCCTTGCCCACAGAACTGGTTTAACCTTTGCATTTCTGGCTGGCAGGAGCAACTCCTGGCCCCTAGCACAGGCAGCCTGGTGAGCCGGGTCTGCTTTACCCCCTCCAGGACACACCCCGTTGAGGCCAGAGTGTACTAGAGACCCTGCTTGGGTTAACCTGTTGGGAAGCAATTCTGCAACTTCCTTGCTGTACTCTGACGACAATTCCTTGCCTTTTTCCTACTTATCACCCATATATAAATAAGTACCTCCTATACACTATTCCCCTGCAATATGAGCACCAAGACGTGCCAAGAAGCACAAGCACTTTCATCTCCTCCCATAAATATATGCAGTTCTGTTGCGAGTCCCCTCAAAGTCTGGATGCTGTGCCTAACCCCTTCAGAGCAGCTTCTCTGGATCCACCAACACATGAGCATCTTCTCAGGAGGCACAACTTCTCACAGCTCTGATGTCTCTAATTCTGGGTAACTCTCTTTGAACTTTATCTTCCTGCCGTGCTTGCCAGTTACCTTCCTCAGACAGACATAACTGTTTATCCAAAGGACATTTTAACTTCATCTGCCACTGAAGAGGGATTAGAATACAAAAGAAATTCACCTCTTGTGAACCTCCCTGAAGCCTCCTTCTGATGATGCAAAATTACCAAGTAGGATTAGACACCAAGGATTTATCTTCTGCATTTCACTAACTGTGCCTCATGGTCTCTGAATCATGCCTACCTGCCTATCAAATAATCATCTGTAATTATGAAAAACGTTTGAGAGATTCTCATATCCAAGTTTCTCCTTTAAACAAGCAGGCTGACCTAGACTCTCAACATGCATTTTTGGAGCTATGGTGAGATATGAAGGCCACTGTTTATGGCATTATTTTAACTCCACTTAGTCTGCCTCCTGCTATTGAGAAAAATCAAATTAACTGCAGCCAAAGAAGTTACCTTGCATTACAGGGATGTTTCCTTTGCTTAAAGCAATTTCTAAACTACTTGGAATAATAACATACAGAAATAGAGCCATAAGTGATGGTCAATATAATCTTTGACAAATTACTTCATTGTTTTGTTCATTATAAGCAGTACAATAACGTTTAAATACAGAATAACTATAAAAATGAGTGATATGATGTATCAAAGTTCATGCATACCTTTCACAGTTCTATAAAATTATGCAGCTTTGGGACTTTAACCCTTCTTATGGAAACTGGAAAATAATATAGCCAGAGCATCTTTCTAAATATAAACCACTACCTGCATAGCTCCGGCTTATCAACCAGGAAAAGAGGGACAAAAATTGGCCCAAACAGCAAAGAAAATAGATGAAGTTCTCTCTGCAGGTTGTAGAAAAGCAGAATAAAATGGTGAAGCAAGAGCATACACTAATGGATATAATTACCTCACATGTAAACCAGAAAAAACCAAATAAAACTCATTAAATGCGATTTGTAGATGTAATTTGGAAAATAAGCATGAAAAAATTGTAACATACCGTGTCCTTGCAATCTTGATTTTGCTCACTTGTTCATCTATCCCTTGCCCCAAGACAGAAGTTTCTAAGGGAAAAATACCAGTACCACATGGCAGACCATGGGCTAAGACAAGGGTGTATGCTGACGTAGAGCAGCTACGGACAAATTCAACACATACTCTCCATGCTTTTAGCTCGTGATTTTGGAAACCAAACTTTAATTTTTTCATGTAGTCTCAGGTCATGGCGCTTGGTTATTTCTTTAAAGAAATGGCAGCAGCTGCTGGGTTTGCAAGGTCATGTCTCCAAAGCTCAACACATTAATCAGTCTTCATCAGTGTGTGGCTCAAATCCCACTGCTCAAAAAGAAGGTAAAAAGGGAGTTTTCTGGTGCTCTCTGCAGGGTTTATTTTCCTTTCAAAAATGATTTGGGATTCGATTCATTATCTTCCCACTGGGATTTCTAACAAGGTTAAGGAAGTGTCCCTGCAATAGTGCAAAGTGGGCCACAGAAGGAGACACCATCTTCACCATGCCCCACTCTGTGGCGCATTCCTGCCAATGCCACAGGGCCTATCAGGCCACTTCAACTGCACACCAACGTGCCATCTGACTTCAGCTACAGAAATCGGTTCAGAGAGGAGAATTCACCATAGCAGTTTTCACAGCTCTTCCAAAAAAGATGCACTTGCTGCATACGAGCTCATCTCAGTGACATCTGGCAGCATTTATGAAACATCCCTGTTTCCTGTGGCCAAAAGACGCCATAAATTGCAGTCACCCTTGCCTTTGAGAAATGCTAATAATGAAAACTCATCAAAGAGCAGCAATAACTTCTACTGCTGACTAGATGGATGCCTTTCTGACTACTCAAAATTAATGGCACATCTCAGGGTCTTAAAGAACAGCTGTCACAGAGAAATACACCTGCAAACAAATACACACAGTGCCTCTAAGTTTGATTTGCTATAGATATAAAGTGGCCACTCTTACAGCAAACTGGACTGATTACAAGGAGAAGTTAGCTAGCCTTCCGTGTCATTAAAAATGAGAAAATGCAGTGCAAGTAGGCAAATGGGAAGCTTAAAAGGAACTACTTCGTCCCTCCTCTAACAGTAAGAGTGACTGATAGTCACATGGGTTATGTGTAAATTTTCACATATGTCTAGTCTCACAGATATTGTAGAACTACCTGCTTTATCATGGGATTAAAAACTAGCTGTAAGCCTCATACAAATTTGGGATTTTCCTCCCACTATCACTGTTGTCACTAGGTAAAGCTTAAAATGACAGATAACTAATTAAATGTAATAAAATCCCCACGTTTTCAGGAACTTGCAAAGGACTCTGAATCTGCAGGACAGAAAAAGCAACTATGGGGACCAGAAAGACCACCGTTACTACCAGTTTCAGGAGCAATATCCTATTCAGCACTGCTCTTGAGATCCTACAGTCATGGTGGGTGAGAACAGATACTTGTTTCCAAGTATAATAAAATTTCTTGATCAAGCACTTGAAGATAAATGCTTAGAAAGCAAGACCCATGTATACACCACATCTACATGGAAAACTCAAAGACACACTTGATTAAAATGCCATGGTATCAAAGTCAACATCATTATTCAGGGCAGGGGAGAAAACAGGGATGTGTTTAACTGCTGCAAGTAATTGGGTTTGGATTACATGTCAGTAATTTCATAATGACTGTGTCGATGTTTTTTTAGAAGGCTGTAGTATTTCTGTCCCCATGAAGCACTACATCACTAAGTCCATGTATGTGTGATGCTGCTCCACCTACACAAGTTTTAGTAACCCAGGAAAGCAAGGAAGAGCTAAAACACCACATGATTTTTTACAGCATCCTTACAATGAGTTATAGCACATCAGAGCATTCAGGTGCAAGCAGAATGAAAATTATGCCACTCTACATATGTAAATAAATCCCCACAATACAGTAGCTTGCAATTACTTTAACAATATTGGTACTATTGAAAAACTGAACTAAACTTAGAAGTAAAGGTATACTAACAGTAGAACTACAACTTACTATAACAGAAGATAATAGATTAAATACAGAAGAAACTGGTCAAACAGGACTTTAGCTTTGATTCTTTTTATAATTCATAGAATCATAACCATTTATACATAACCATGAATTAATTGAATGTTTTAACTCTGGCTCCCAACATTTGGCACCCATGCAAAGTGTGCCTTTTAATCCCATTCACACTACCAACATCCCAATAACAAATTCTGCTTTTCAGATGTGTCCAAACAGCTTGCCTTCCACACTTATTATTCCTGACTTTGGTTCTGAAATGTGCCCTACAGTAAAGTGGACAACATTCTCTACTTTCAGTCTTCTCCTCTTTACATTTTCAATTCTATACCTGCAGCTCAATATTCTTCCTGAGAGCCAGTGCTTCTTTATGTTTATTTTCATATTAAACCACAAGAGATTGTATTTTATTGATTTTTGTCATGCAGGGATGTCTAATAAATTTTACTGCTTGGGCTTTCTTTCTTTGGAGTCTGTAGTGGTATAGAGAATTATTCTTGTAAAATAGAGCCTTCTATATATTCTGTGTTGCAGAGACAGATGGTAAAAGCCCCTTCTAGTTTTGGTGGTTTTTTAAATGTATTTACATTACAGCAGTCATGAAAATACCCCGAGAGCCTTACAGGAAGATCTCACTGTGAATACAAAACCAAATGCTTTTAGTATAGTTTCTAAATGGGTTTCTATCAGCTGCACAGGTACAAGAAATTTGTATTTGGTGAATATTATTTTTCACCACAAAGCCTGAAAGCTCGTTAGTAGGAACCATAAAAGTAGATAAACTAATATTTATACAAGACCCTTAGATAAAAAGTGTCTCTTGTAGACTGTAACGATGCCAACCATAAGGTTGGTTTTGGTGGGGGATTTTTGGTTTGTGTTTTGGTTTGGGGTATTTTTTTTAAAGCAAATTCACCATTTAACCAACCTAACTTAGCTTTAAAGGGGGATATGATTCTATCATTCTATGATATTTACAACAGAACACTGAAGTCACAATTTGTGGCTCCCAATGTTTCACTAGTAATTCTCCTCTCTTTGGATTAAGTGAATTAAGTTTATTATAACAGCTTCATATCTGCAGTTGAGTCAGTAATACCATAAAAATGTAGAAGGAAAAAAATGCAACAGGCAGCACAGTTGGAACTAGACAGATCTTGCTACTATCTATGCTAGCTGTTCAAAATTAGCCTGGGTATTTTCATTAAAAACTAGAGTTACAGCTTACAGATACATCATATCCTATATCAACTGAAACCAAAGGATTCTACTTGAAAAGTCTACTTAGTCTAGCAGTACATCCCAGACCAGCACAGTGAGAACAAGCTGTTTTTTCACAAAATCCTTCGAAGACCGTGAGGCTGTCACTAACAGCTAATGATTAAAGGAACACAAGTCTTGAAGCCCTCCAAAGCAAGGCAATCATTAAAACAAAAACAAAGAAGTGGCAAAACCTTCAATCCTTCCCTCTGCCTTTCACTAAGCAGGAAGAAAACAGAGACTGAGGGTTGCAGCCAAAGGCATTCCCCAAGCCTACAGACAGTCAGGAGCAGCTAGGAAATGGCTGAATCTCAGTGAGAGCCTCAACCTCAGGTTACATTGTCTAGAAACTGTTCTTCTCAGAGGTTATTTCTCTCTTGCAGATAGCTACTATCCATCTGAAAATATTTTACTGATAAAACAACATGAATATTTTGGTATCATGCAAATTCACTTGATAATTGAGCAGAGCCTTGAAAACCAGATTATCAAATCATCAAAGCAATTATTCTGTCAAACGGTTTGTGAATTATGAGA
>JAVSBS010005356.1:55874-69351 GCA_033124195.1 Coracias cyanogaster
CACTCATACATTAAACACATCCACAGTATTTTCGCTGTTCATTATAAATATTAATTTAGAGTTGGATGGTGAACTATGCAAAATAAAATGTAACTCTGATGGATTCTGATAACATTGCTTTTAAGGATCAACTTTCTTTAGAATAATATACAGTAACTAAGGCCACAACTTTGCCAAGTTTGGTATTAAAATGCATTTTAGCATTACGGTGAATCCTAAATTAGGTCAATGACAGATAAGCAGCAGCAGATAGATGATTTTCAATTTACCCAACAACTGAACTCCTACTCAGGTTGCAAAAGTAATCCAGAATTAGCATAAATTAAGGCTATTTTAAATAAAGGTAAAAAGCCATTGATCATTCACATAGGTAACATCGATAATGAAATTCCTTCAAAGAAAAACACCAAATCTTTACTACAGCACACGATATTATGTGTTTCATCCATCACAGTCTGCTCTTCCCCTCCAATAAACAAGGACACGGTAGTTTGTAGAAATGCTGATGAGTAGAAGAAGCCAGCCACGTATCAGCTGGGTTTCTTCTGCCATTTCCTTGTGGTGCCCTAAGTCTGAAAGCAGGAGTGGACACAACACAATAGCCTGCAGTATGTAAAATAGAGACAACAACATCAGTGCTGCAAGGGTTTCCAAAACAGGTCCATAAGTGACAGTACCTATTTAAAAGCACTAGATGACATGATCAAATGCTTACCTCGTTTCTCCTGAATTTTAGTGTACTTTGTACTTAGCAAAGATACATATACTTGAACCTCGCTGATAATTTGTTGAAGGTTGTTGTGAAGTGGAAGCTCAATAAAGGCTAGAAGAAGATACTACTAAAGCTATAGATCTTGTTTCAGAAAGTAACATGACTAAACATTTCTTTCAAGTGTATTAGAAGCCAAAACACATTACTATGCTTCTCCAAAGAGCATTATATTTTAGGGAAAGTTATACTGGCAAACTTGTAAGACTTGGTACTTGACCTGACTTACAAAAATGGTTGATAAGGGAACAGATATATTAATAAAACATACTATTACGCATTTCCTATGTGGAAATAAGAAATGTATTCATCTGCATAGTTAAACCAATAATTCCATTAATGTAAAAAATGTGGATTTCAGTAAGGTTATCTAAGACAGACATACAGCAACACAGAAGTGTGAATGAGAAAACAAACCTGCACAATCAAACCAGAGAATGAGTTGACCTTGCAAGCATGACTGCAAACAGAGGGAAGAAGCTAAAAAAAAAAAGGCAGCAAAAGAAAATTGCCTTTATATGAGATGTACAAAGTGAGTGGTGTAGAGAACAGAAAATATAGGTTAAATCCACAGGAAAAATATTCATGATGAACTATTCATTACAACAAAACCAACTTCAGCTGGGAAGACTCCAAGATGAAGAGAACTATGTACCTATGCTCTAGGCTGGGATTTTTTCTCAGCTGTATATTCTTGGATGTTGGACCTTATTTCAAACTAGTCATACCACTTGTATGTTCTCATGGTTCTTCAAAACAAATAAATAAAATAAAAAACCCCTCTACTCCTTCCTGTAACATGAAAAAAGCCTGAATTTGTACTGTGAATCACAAACGCTTGATTCAAAAAGGTGACATTAATATGCTGCAGCTCACAGGACATTTTAATAGTAGTTTTAAGAACATCAGATTCCTCCTGAATCTCATTACCACATACAAGAAAGAAGTTGATCTCCCTCTGACAAAACTGTAAAAGCCAAATTCAATTGTTCCTCAATGTGCTGTCAGGACTGATAACAGACTCTGAAAAAAGACTACTCAAACACATTTTCCTAAATGCAGAAGATCAGTCTGCAGAAAGATTCAGGTGGCCCTTTTCTATTTCAATGGATGACTGCTTATCTGTTTTTTCAAGAGTTAGATGCAATTACGATATTACTGTTGACAGACTATAACTCTAACATCCAAGAGGAAATGGCAATTCATTCAAATACAAAAATATGATACTGATGTTCATTCACAAGTAATATTTTTTAAAGCATCTGCGGAAAGAGAACATTTCAATTTTCCATTCAAAACTCATTTTTACCTTTAAAATTTTTCTGACAATCAAAAACGATGACCTAATTTTCTCCTTCTTTTCTCTCTCTCTTTTTGTTAAACTTTCCCTTAGATATTTGGTGCATGGTAGTTTCAATTTCTGATTTTCGTACTGTTTTGGAATGATCTTATGTCCTAGAATCTCCACAAAACACAGATCTTTCTAGTTTACTCTTGAAAACTTAAGGTCCTTCCATCCTCAGGAACTTTTTAGCTTAAAGAATACATCAATGAAGACCAATAAAGCATTTGCATACTATTGGAATCTCTCTTTCTTGAATATATTCATGTCTTTTAATATATAGCTCATGAATATATGGTACAGGTTTCTTTACTTACGCTAACCCTCAAATGATGATCACTTCTATTGCTTGAATGATATATTTCTTTTAATATCCAAGGGATGTAGAAAGGAATCAAAATGTTAATAATTAAAAGTTAGATGTGGAAACCAAGAACTGTAATTCTACAAACCTTCACCAATGAACTAAAGCTCTGACAGACACAGCTCCTCATATCCTGAATACTCACGAGTCTCCAAGGTGGTCAGAAAGAACAATTTTCCATTTTACAGAAACCTAGAAGCCACTATTACAAAAGATTATCTATGGAACAACATTCTTTTAAATGAGGAGTTGTCAGGATGACACGATCTGACTGCAACTTATCTTGCAATGAAAAGAACAGTAACCTCCAGGGAACATCGCCAGTCAGCAGTAAAGGGAATTAATGTCTAGAGGCAACACAGAGAGTCACACTTTCACTGCAGCACCCATCCTGTACCTAGCAGCCTTAAAAATGCTGAAGGGCTTGCCAATCTTACTAGAAGCATACCACTGAGAGGAATCATAGAATGGTTTGAGTTGGAAGGGACCTTTAAAGGTCATCTAGTCCAACCCCCATGCAGTGAGCAGGGTCATCTATAACTCGAGTAGGTTGCTCAGAGCCCCATCCAACCTCACCTGGAATGTTTCCAGGGTGGGGCTTCTATAACCTCACCGGGCAACCATTCCAGTGTTCACCACTCCCATTGTAAACAATTTCTTCCGTATATCTAGTCTAAATCTACCCTCTTATTTTAAAACTATCACCCCTTGTCCTACCGCAACAGGCCATGTTAAAAAGTTTGTCCTCATCTTTCTTTAAGCCCTCTTTAAGTACTGAAAGGCCACAACACTGTCTCCTCAGAGCCTTCTCTTCTCCAGGCTGAACAACCCCAACGCTCAGCTTTTCTTCATGGGAGAGGGGTTCCAGCTCTCTGATTATTTTTGCGGCCTCCTCTGAAACCACTCCAACAAGTCCATGTCTTTCTTGTTCTGAGGACTCCACAGCTGGACACTGGAGTCCAGAAGGGGTCTCACCAGAGTGCAATACAGGAGCAGAATCCTCTCCCTTGACCTGCTGGCCATGCTTCTTTTGATGCAGCATAGGATATGGTTGCCTTCTGGTCTGCGAGCACACACTGATGGCTCATATCCAGCTTTTCATCCACCAGTACCTCCAAGTCCTTCTCCACAGTGCTGCTCTCAATCCTTTCATCCCCTAGCCTGCATTGATACCGGAGGTTACCCTGACTCAGTTTCAGGGCCTTGCATTTGGCCTTGTTGAACCTCATGAGCTTCACACAGGCCCACTTCTCAAGCTTGTCCAGGCCCCTCTGGATGGTATCTTGTCCCTCAGGCATTCCAACTGCGCCACTCAGATTGGTGGTGTCTGCAAACCTGCTGAGAGTGCACTTGATCCCACTGCCCATGTCATTGCTGAAGATGTTAAACAGCACAGGTCCCAATATAGACCCCTTAGGGACACCACTGGTCATGGATCTCCATCTGGACATTAAGCTGTTGACCACTACTCTGTGGATGCAACCCCCCAACCAATTCCTTATCCACTGAGCAGTCCACCCATCAAATCCATATCTCTCCAATTTAGAGAGAAGGATGCTGTGTGGAACTGTACCAAAGGCCTTACAGAAGTCTAGACAGACAACACCCATAGTTCTCCCATTGTCCACTGATGTAGTCACTCCATCATAAAAGGTCAGGTAGTACTTGCCCTAGGGGAAGCCATGCTGGCTTTCTCAAATCATGTCCCTTTTTGAGTAAACATCTCTTAAAAAACATATTTTCAAGTCTCCACTTTCACCCCTTTATGCAGAAGTTTTATCAAAACTTACCTCTGGATACTTCAGTTTTAAGGTTTTATGCATTTCTCGAAAACGACTGTACCGCCTAAAAACTGTCCATGTTTCATCCAGGACTGTCATCTGTATCAGACAATATAAAAAGAAGAAACAGACTAAAACCACAGTACATACAACACCAAAAACCATGCCACGTACAAGGTTACCAGATTAAAATGGACAATTCTTAGTTCTCTTAAATCCAGAAGATCTTATAGGTTTATTTTTCTTTCATTACAGTGACAGAACTGTATTTAGTAAAGAGCTTTGATTGCAAAGCAAAAAATGCATTTATTCCTTATTCTGGAGTGGTTTGACAAGGCTGTAACATATTAAAATATCCCCAATCATTCCTTGGTGCAGCTATGGTCTAGCTCTCAGCATTACATTCAGTGGATGTCCCAGCAACGAACGGATAACATCCAGCACAAGGGTAGTGTAGCCTCTCCATACATGCATAGAAATGTATATTCTCAGGTATACATCGATATAGACAATTAATAAATACCCATTTTTTGCAGCTGCAGAGTTCATTACCACATAGAATAGATTCCAATTTGTAGAGTAAAAAATTATATACGCCAGCTTTCAGCAGAAGATAATGCTTTAAAACACTCTTGGTCTGTGTCATCAATATGGTGATGAACATTCCATTGATAGAGGAAGTTTCATTAAAATCAACAGAATTACTCCTGTGAATATAGCGCATAGCAACAGGAGCAGAGGGGAGGGCAAGCCAACCTTACTGTCATTCACTAAATCCTCACTGGAACTGAGCTACCAACAAAAAATTCAGGGAAAGAAAATTTTTCACTGTCTGAAATGAAAGAAATTTTTAAGTCATAAAAATGCTGTGACTGGACCCTTTTGATTTTACAACGAAATCTTTCTGTAGCTCTGGTGATTGAAGGCTACCAAGAAGTAATGCTGGAGGAAGAGGTGGGCAGTTTTCTCCACCAACTAGAAGAGCTGGAAAAAGCCAGCTGGCATTGCCTAAACCTGAAAACTGTTGCTTTTTCAATCTAACAGGCCTAACGTGATATTACCTCCACCTAGCTATGATTTTATGCACGACAATTAAAACTAAGCATGTTCATAACAAACATTTCAAAGACACAGTGTTTTTAACTTTACGTGACTCCTAAAATGAACAAATAGTTCCCCTCAGTACTGAGTGTATCAGAAAGTTATGGAGGTAAAGAAAGTTGCAATGGAGCAGGATAACAGAGTAGGAGAACAAAAAAACCAGAGTAATAAAGCCAGAGGGAACCAGCATCCAAGCACTGTTGCTGACAGCTGCTGCCCCATGCTCACAACAAGCCCATCTCTGATCCACCCTTCCCCATCCTCACTGCCTTTACTGCTGTATCCAGAAAAGGGAAACTGGGGAAGTGATTTGGAAATCAAAAATTACTGTGTCTTACGACACCACGAACCAGGTTTGGGTTAGGTTTTTTCCTATTTTTACCTCTATTTTAAGTAGACTCTACTGGTCTTCTCAAAACTTTTCACAAACATTAACACCTGGGTTCTTCTAGTACGTCTTCACAATGCAATTTCATTATTTCTGATAAAATAAGTAAGCTCGACTGCTACTAGGATGCCTGCATGATGGACTATCTTCCCTCAATACATTGCTAACACTGTCTCAAACTTTACAAATGAGGTGAACATATTTAATATGCACATTATGTACAATATGTACTCAGGAACGTGCAGGTCACACTGATCTCGATTAACCAATTAACCATTTTGTTCTGAATAATCACTTTGAAGTAAAGGGCTTTGTGATTTCAACGTTCAAGTAAACATGAGAGTGCAATGAATAACCATAAAATAAAGATGTTACACATTCTTGCTTTCTTTTTGCTTTAATCCTGCACTTTTATCTTTCTGAGTCATGAAATTTTGCTGTGATAATTTCAATTGTACATGATCTTTATTCAAAAGTGACCTCTTTTTTTTTTTCCCCTTAGGGTTTTCACAGAAGCATGCCTTGAGGGGAGCAACGTAGCACAAGGCATCCAGGACTCCCCCAGCTACACAGCCTGGGGAAGACCACGCACATCAGCTTGCCAGCAATGTTGTTGCCTTTGCATCTGACAGCTGTCTAGGGTGGTACCAAACCTACCCAATTCAAATCGCCTGCAGCCAATTATTTATTAGCTTTCCTCTACAAAGTTGAAAAACCGACTTGTTAGAGTCAGACTCAAAGGAAAAAAAGCAAAGCCACATATCTGTGCTGCCTAAGAACGGAAGGATCTTCTCTAGAGCATTCTCTGGTGGCTCAGCTTGATCTGACTCAGTCTCTGTCATCCTCCTTGTTTACTTTCCTAATTCTTGTAATGAGACTAGCAGGTAATGCATTGCAAAATTTTATTGTTGTTACTGCTGATATTATCAGAAAGTAAATTTCAAAGCTAAACAGGATCTTAAGCAGTCCCCAAAGCTCTGCAATAATGTTATTAGGACAGACAGGATCAAACTCCACTCACATAAAATTACAGCACACCTGGCATAGCAATAGCTTTTCTAGAACAGGGCTTATGTGCACCTACAGCTGATGCAACCAGTTTGGACTGGGACTCTTTTCCCACACTTCAAAAAGCTGCACGACACACTATATACTCTGTAAGTATGGGACAGGGACATGTGCAGATCTTTTGAATAACAAGTAAAGCAAATTTGAAAACCCCTTTACTTTTTACTTGTAATGTGCTAAGACAGTAGTTAAAAATATTTTCTTAGTAACAAAAAAAATATGGTTGAGTAAATCTCGCCTTATAAATTGTGGGGTTTTTTTCATTCAAGCATAATATTTCCTATGTTAAACGTATAACTTTGGAAGTAGATACTACAGTCCCATCTCCTCACCTTTTCTTCTCATGATGACTGAGAAAACCTAACAGACATTAAATACATTTTTCAATTGATTCCACTGTAAAGCACATCACAGAATTTATTCCTCTTCTGCCCCATACAAATAGAAGTAAAAAAATAACAAACAACAACAAAAAAGACCTATTATTCCACTTGATTCTGAAGCAATTGGAAAGAAAGAACAGAAAAAGCCCACCTTACTTATCTGGGCCGGTTAAATTGTCTACATTCATTGTGAAAATTCATATTTCTCTAAACAGACCTTGTTGAAACTGTTCCTCCTACTGTCTATGAATACAGCATCTGAAAAGCTAAAAGTTGCCTAAAAATTTCTTGTAACCTTTTTTTGTGTTTGTTATTGAGGGTATTAATCTGAAAGAGTTGAGGGAAGACTGGGCATTTTCTTCTCTTCTAGTTTAGGCAGATAGTTCTCAAAATGATGCTCACCTATGTACCAGTGAGCAGTGCTGCTGTTTTCCTCCAATTCTGCAATAGTTTGCTGAGCTTGGAAGAAAACTTAGACTGAAAACATGTATATCTTGAGCAGACCCACCACAGAATTTGACTGAACAGAACTGAAACTGGACCTGGACAAAAGCACTGCTTGGGGTGCATCTGTCTGGATTTTCTATAGAGAATTCGTCAGAGAAGACTGAAAGGCTTTGAAACACGAGAAAAAGCCAGTTTTGAAAGAATATCAAACAGGATAAATAAAATGAGCGAGCTCAGAACAATGAGGGAAAGTTGAATAAAAATGAGAAGGCTTCTCTACAACTTCCCCTCTTGTCAGAGGATCCCCTGCAGGGCTGTGCCCAATTCCAGGCTTTGTCTCCATTCCTTGTTTTTGGGAGACCCTTCATGCCTTTACCGAGCTGGGGTTGCCCCTTGCCTGCTGCAATCACAGGCACTGTCTGTAACAGATGCCAACAATCTTATCGATGGAAAAGCTCTTCCCACATGCTGTTTCTAGCACAGCCTTGTCTGAATATTCTGCCTATCACAACAACGTGAAAGGAAGGGGAGAATACAAGAATAATATTCTGGTGTTCTAATTCATCTCTAACATAAATATGTTTAGACTTGATTACATTACTACTGTTTCGTCATGTCTGTAAAGATAACATATAAAACTGTCACTAAATTGAAGGAGTTTTTTTGGAAGTGTATCTATTCATGCTGAATACTTTAGAGCAGACCAGCACAAACAGCTCTGTGACATCTGTGGTCACAAAAGGAGACGGTGCTATCTTAACTCTAATAAAGTATGGGTTTGTCTCTAATTTGCATTCTCTCCAACAGGTTCTCATGGGACTCACTCAACATCTTAAAGGAGGATCTGTATCCAGTGGAAGAACCTGAGTGGACAGACCATCTTGCTGGCCCATTTTCAAGTGTTCTGTATGTCTAGATGGACAAGATGCTGAATCTGCACTAAAAGAAATTATTTTTGGATGGTATATTACGGATGAAAGACTCACAAGCTGACTGTGACGCTGCCAAGAAAAGTGGCATCCTCTCTCTCTTTTGGCATATCAAGAACAATCTTTACTACCGCATGTCACAAAAATGAATTTATGTATTTGTTATGTACATAGAAATCTGTTATATTTGTTCCTCTATAAAGCAATATGCCAGGATTTAAGTACAAATACAATGGCTAGAAACATCTGCTGAAGAAAACACGTCTGAGATACCTAGGATTCAAAGGTTTACAGTTCAACCCAATCAGCCCTTGTCCCTTTGTCAGATTTTGAAGTGCTGTTACATGTGAACAGGTCAGCTACCCATTTTCCTAAGAGCAAGAGGAACCTTGGTGAAGAAATCTTATTTGGGAGCTGGCAAAGGAAATGAGATTAACAACACCTCAGCCCTTCTCCAAGACTGACACATACTCTGATACAAGACCACTTGAAAATCAACTTGAACAAAGTAAAGTAAGGCTGAAGTCAGGAATTATTTCAACAACTGACATTGTATCCTGATCCATCAAAAAGAGGTGAAATAAACAGGTATGTGTTCTGTCCTCCTTGCCATGTCTTCCTTACTTTCATTATTTTTAAGGTGAAAAAAGCACTACTCCATGTATTCTGATTTCCCATAGAATAACCGTAGCAGCACCTGAAGATTAATACAGTTCAAAGTGGAGCTGGGAAAGCTTTGCAGCAGAAAGGTTTAAAATAGAAAAGTTTGCGGAAGGTCTGTGGATTGTAGCTTGGAGCCAAATCCTGACCACAGCCAAAGCAGCCCACTGTGACAGACAGAGACCTGCGGGCAAAGGGAAAAGCATCAAGAGCTGATCAATTTGTGCAAGGCAATGACTGTAAGAAACATCCCAAAGACAGCCAAAGTGAGGGCCACAGGAGCTTCAATAAAAACACTTAGTGCTCTAAGGAAAGTTGACAGCAATAGCATACAATTATTAAAGTAATAGCCCATTCCCTACCCCATAAGCCATCCATTTCTTTGCTTTGAACTTTATCAAAGCAGCTACTTA
Organism: Coracias cyanogaster; assembly: GCA_033124195.1. Taxonomy (NCBI): domain Eukaryota; kingdom Metazoa; phylum Chordata; class Aves; order Coraciiformes; family Coraciidae; genus Coracias; species Coracias cyanogaster. Next base: position 65,520 of record JAVSBS010005356.1, read on the forward strand.
AGCAGCAGTTTCTTTGAGAGGCAGTCTAGAAACAGCACAAGAGAGAGAGAAAAAGATGGTACTGGCACGTACAACACACGAGAATAGCCAGTCCACATACGCCGCTCTTAGCCAGAGCATCTGCTCATTCCATGCCACCACCAAGGTTAGGTTGTAAGCCTTGCTTCCCACAGAAGCCAAATACAAGCATCAAAATGGCTGGAGCCTAGTTCCACATGCACTTGTATCTCTCCTTGATATATTCTCCTGTTCTTTCCTGATTACGAACCCAGCCCTTTCCAATTTTTTTCTTATGTTACATTTCCTTCCGGGTAAGCCTAAGTCTTCCTGCACATACTCTTTAACTGTCCCTCCATCTTAAGATCTTGCAGCTGCTTATATGGGTTTTAGAGATGAAGGGAGAATACTTGGAAAAGAAATCCACCAACCTATTAAAAAGAGAAAAGATCTTTTTACTGTATTTATCTTCACTAACCATTACCCAGTTTAGAAAATCCTACATGCTGAAAATAGTTGCAGGCTAGAACAGTCTTTGGGGAAGTTTTGTATGTGCTTACTCTTCTCTTGTTGTCTCTAAAGCCCTCAGCTTTTGCTGGCCCTGGGAAATTCAAAGTTCAAAAGGCAAATTGAAGTATTCTATCCACAAATTGTGCAGTATGTTTCAAGATGAAAATTTAATTAGCACAAACAGAGCTAAGATTGCCCCTTATTGTAAAAGGAAACATGAGCATAGTTCCAAAATGGTCCTTCACACCATGAGGGCAGGTCACTCCTCCAACTCACATCAGCTAACAAAGCATCTGGCAGTACATTCAGTGAAGAAGGCTGCCAATTCTGTCTCTGATGCCATGTACATCAGTTACGCTACATGTCCACATGCACCAAGAGTGCATTTCCAATTAGACTTCACATCTTGCTTTGAAAAAACACTGGCTTAGTACCAGAGGAAACACAATGAATATGCAATTTTTTCAGCTTTTCTGCACAGAAAATCAACGGAGGAAGCCACTAGTATGGCAGGGAAGCAGGTAACAGTTTGGAGAAGCGAGACCTTGGAAACACAGAGTAGGAAGAACCAGAAAAAAAAAAAAGAGAGCCCAAAACGAATCAAGTCTTTGTAGTGCATATGTGCAAAATACATTAATTATGCTTTCACTATTACAGGTAAATATTTCAAGTCTAATTATTTTCTATACCTGACACTTGCATCTCAATCAAGGGCTTTCCTACACCCAAAATGCATTTCATCCTCACCTCTGCCACACTTTCCACTCAATTATTTGACACTGGATCTGGAACTGCTCACCCCAAGAATCTGACCACCAACCTCCTGTGTACAATCGATCCACCTGGAAAATATATGTCTACTGTGTCCCATATTTTGCATCCCTTCTCACAACCTCTCTTATTTAAGAGTACTGAGGCACCTTAGATAATAATAGAAAGACAACCAAAAATTGCACTTAGTGGAACAAAAACTACATTTCATTGGGGTTAGTAAGGTGATTTCTGAAATGTGCAGATTCTCGGGTATGTTTCCAGCTGCCATTTCTATCTTGGTTAACTGTGATGCTGTCATGGTGAACACTGACTGTTGGACAGAGCAAACTAGGAACTAGTTGTTTTTAAAATAGACATTTTTCTACTATTATTGCTGCTATGATGCTACTTTTGTACAAGTGCAAGCTACATCTCTACAGAGACCCCAAACATTAAGCAGAAGCAACTAAAAAGCACTCACCTTTATTTCAAACTCATAGTGTTCATCCTTTCCCTGTCCACACAGGACATAGCGTGGAATACTAATTTTAATTGGGTCCTTTAGGTCATCTGGATTTGCTCCCAGTGAACGACAGACCATCCGCTTTCATGTGCATACCAAATAGGAAGAACAAAGGAAAACCAAAATCACTACGTAAGGAAAAAAAGAAAAGAACTTCACTAAAAATGAGAAAATGTTCTTGGCCAGAAGAGCAGGGAAATTGAGCATGGAGAAGGCACAGATTACTTCTAAAATGAAGGAGATATTTGAAAACAAAGTGAATTTCCTTTTATAAGAAAGCCCTGGTATTTTGTTAGGCATAAAAAAAATTAAGGTGAGATGTCTTAAAAAATACTGCTTTCTTTGAAAAGGCAATTTCAGCTTCAGTAATCGAAAACAAGGGAAAGCAGAAGACTTCGTATTAACCTTCTTTAAAAAAAAAAAATGAATCAAGCCTCCACAGTCAGCCATATTTTTGTATGTCTTTATCTTTACATAACAACCCATTTACAATATCATGCAAACCTGCAGGGATCACAGCGATTCAGAAAGCTCTTAGACTTTAAAAATCCAAACTCATTTTATTATTAAATAAGGTGTAGCTAACACAGCAATATGTCAGAATAGCTTCCTACTATTTTCCTTCCATAATATCCATGTTTTGTCCATGGTCTGGACAAAATGCTCTAAAAAGGTATTTGTAACGATGGCACATTCCTCCGACTAACAGCCAGATGGAATCTGAAACTCTGAAGTTATATAAAAAATAACATATTTTTGCAACTCAAAAGATTAATGCTTGCAGGGACTGGGTCCAAAAGTAGCATAAGTATTTACAGTGAATAAATACAGAAACTGTCTTTTAGGAAGTCCCCATGTTCTCTGTTGAAGGTGTTTGGTCTGAAAACCTTAATAAACTTGTACTTAAATAACAGCACCATGACCAATAAGAATAACAAAAAACCCCTGAAAAACTATCACTCTAAATATAATTATGTTACATATTTGTATTTAGTTATGCTATCCATCACTTGATCTGTAGGTGTATTCTCAACATTCATCTTCAATCCTTTAGCAACCACCCTGAGACATGTTGCTTGGTCAAAATCCTTCCATCATGATCAACGCTATCCCTCACATGAACACGGCTCACTGACACATGGTCTCTCTGTAGCAGCTCCTGGTGACTCCCAGTACACATGACACTATGTAGGAGCTGGAGAAAGTTTGAAACTCATTCATAAACACCTCTCTGAATGCTGCTCTTACAGAGAGCTTTTTGGCATCCTCACCTGGCTGGAAGGGGATGCTGTTACTTCATTATCAGTCAATTATAAATGGCAATGTTATTTCCCATAACATTGGCATTAAGATTAGTGAAAAAGAAAACAGAAAGCTAATTTTAGTTCCAATTAACTGATTTTATCTAGAAGGTGTTTTCCACAAACTTTCCAAAGTTTGTGTCTGAATGGAAAAGTATTTTCAGTGACCTTTGTTTATGCAACAAGTATCTTCTCTCCATTTTGCCCTTCTTTCACTTCTCCCCATGTTACTGGCTTTTCAGCTAAAACTCATTTCTGAAGTGTAGAAATGTAACCAATTCTTTCCTTGGGGGAAAGAGGTGTTCATTGCCTTGACAACAATATAATCTGTTTTGAAACAACAATAAAATCAGAAAGTCACTCTTAAAGCCACCTCTGTCAACACGTAATTTATTGGCAGCCATTTTCAGAGAGCGATTGCAAACAGCTTAATAGTCAGAGAGGAAAATAATCTCAAACGCAAAATGTTGTTAAAAAGACGCCCTAATACTTTAAATAATGCTTTGATATTCATAAACATTGATCATTATGTTATGTTTAATTTACAGTAGAATAAAAGATATTGCTGCAAAGTTGTTTTTTCATAAAAGTGCAAAATATTAATCAAGATAGATTTGAAAACAAACACAAAAGAGGAAAATCACATTATTGGAAACACAACATGCACAAACATTGGAAATTAGGAGGAAACTCTTCACTCTGAGGGTGGTGAGACACTGGAACAGGTTGCCCAGGGGCGTTGCAGATG
>JAVSBS010005356.1:69451-95646 GCA_033124195.1 Coracias cyanogaster
TCTGTTGTGTCCAGCAGGCGATGCTGGCACCACAGTGGGCAGTGGAGGAGCTGGGCCCACAGGAACCTGTGGCAGGACTGTCTGAAAGAAGACTCCTGATGGGATGTTGCTGAGTTCAGCGTTGGCCTGTGTGATCAGGCAGCTGATGGCATAAAATGATGATGGCTGAACCAGCACAACACACCTACAGGCTCATCAGCCCTATGGAGGTTTGACCCTGCCCTGCAGTTATGGTAGCCAGAGCTGCATGGCACCTCAGGAGAAGAAAGACAATCCCCAAAATGTGATGTGCATATGACCCTGCTCCCATCTGCCCAGATGCCACCCTGGCTGTGGGTACAGAGAAATCCATACACCAAGCACCATAATACACTGCAAACTGGGCAGCACTGTAGCAAGTGGGGGGGGACCACGGCACTTACACCTGGTCACAGTGGCCTGAAAGTGGAGGACAACTTAAGAGATAGCAAGAGCATCCCTAAATGTGAGCAAAAATTAATAAAAAACCATAGATGCATTCATCAGTTCACTGGAGGTGTTCAGGGCCAGGTTGGATGGGGCCTCGAGCAACCTGGTCTAGTGGGAGGTGTCCCTGCCAAGGCATGGGAGTTGGAACTAGATGATCTTTGAAGTTCATTCCAACCCAAACCACTCTATGATTCTATAATTTAACTTTTAGGTATAAACTGGAAAGGAATTAGTTGCAGAAATTGCTGTCCTTTAACAGCCTTGCTTAAGACAGTCCTCCCAGGTAGTGCCACTCAATGTTATCTTTCAGCAAGGCTCAGAAAAGCTGCCTTGGTGACACCAATGCAGGAAGAACTCATGAACCAGACTGACATGATGTTACGCTCCAACTCATAACTATTCTGTCTACTCCATGGTTCTGTGAGATATTTGTATATACTATTTTTGTTAAAAACAAAAACCATACCTCAAAATAACGTAAGACATTTTGCTCATCTTTGGACTTCCTTAAGGTAGTAGAAAGTTTTGTTATGATTAAAAACCATAATTCTCTACCAAACCAGCATTCAGCTTTCCAGACACAACTTCTCCATCCAATGCAAGTTATTTCTTTTTAAATCCCCCGTGAGTTACATTATCGCGTCTTAACATATGGTAAGAACAAATGGGAATTTTTCTTATACTAGTAGAGAGACTGAAGTCTAACTGTGTCTAGTAGAAGATTGCACCTCTACTGGCAATATGCTTACAGAATTTCGAATTTCAGATTAGATACCACTGTTTTTTCTGCCAAGGACCATCTTCCTCAAACAAGGCAGATGGCACATTCAAGCAACAGGATTCCAAAGGTATTCAGCTCCCTTTAGAAGGGAAGAAACAAAAGACAAGAGACAACAGCTTGCTTATTATTTCAACATCTGACAGGGGTAAAAGGTAAAGAATAACCTTGTACTAAGCTAAAAGCAAGCCTCAACTAATGGAAACCTTTTACTAATATTCAATAGTTCCATTGTTTGTTGGCATGTAGTATTAAAGAGACTGTAAGAGATGCAATCTCACAGCATCAACAACCCCACTAGCAAGCAGAAAAAAAAAGGAAAGTCAGGCTAGGTACATTAAATGGAGAAAACTGTAGAGTTAAACTTACTCCATCCATCAGGCAGTAACCCCAGTTACTAACTATCCGTTTAACAGCATGAAAAACACACACACAGATTATAAACCCCTAACTGTTTTTCTTACCACAGTTACAGTAGCGTGACCAAAGGCCAAAACGCTACTTAAAGCACAGCCAACATCTATTTAGGCTCTTTAACCTGGCTCATTTTCACATCACATTCTCCTTAAACACTTGCATCAAGAGAATATTACAACTCACTCTGTTCTGGGGGAGTACCATTTAATTGTTTGGCCAAAATATGCAGGAATGACTTAAAGCCTTGCATTGCTTCCCTGCAAGAGGAGGCAGTGAAGGAGAAATCTAAAAACGAGTATTGGAAGTTCTCTGCATTTTTCTTGTTCCCTTTCACTGCTTCCATGGAACCTACACTCTCTTAGCCCTAGGCAAAGGTGCAAACGCAGGAGAGAAGAAATACGGCAAATTCATACATCAATTCCTGGTTGCTCAGCTGACACTAAGTCAAACAACTTCTTTTGCACTTGTGACAAACTTTAATGCAAGAGTGCAATAATCCTTAAATGCAAAACTCTGAAGCAGAAGAGAATTGTCAATGCTGTTCTTCCCAAAATTTTGAGTATCAAAGCTATAAACACCCTTAGTATAAAGAGTATGTAAGAAGGTAAGATTTAAAAAGTCTTGCAGATGGTTTGAAATACTGAGATCGAATGAGAAGCATGAAAAAACAAAGATTCTCAGGAAGATTAAGGAAAAGGCAATCAAAGGGGAATGGAGAAGACATCAATGAAGACTAGTAGATGGAGGGAGCCAGCAAATACAGCCAAATTGGAAATCAGAAGACACAGCTGTCATTATAGTTTTGATCCAAATACCACGTAAGATAGAAACCTTTAATTTCCTCACTTTACCAAGGAAATGTATTTACAGTGTATCAGAGACCCGCAAAAAGCAAGCACTCAAGTAGTAATGACTTCTGCTAAGATGTGTGTACACACCCTACGGTATTCCCTTTGAGGCTCAAAGGACATTTTTGCCTATTGATTTAAAAAAAAAGAAAAAAAGAAAAAAAGGGACTTTATCAATATTCATTAGCCTCTTATTTTGAATGTATTTGAACGTATTTGGATTTCAACACCTAGTCAGATGCATAATTAGCCAAATGGCTTCTTCACTTGAACTGAATGTTAATTTCCAGATTTCTGAAGGGATATGCAAACCACTTTGAAGAATTGATGGGATTACTGTCAGTTGACTACTTCTTTCTTTTTCACAGTATTTAGAAAAACCAATTCCTGAATCAGATCCAACCTTGCTCCTTCTAGAAAACACAAGCTCAATTTTTGTGAAATTCTCTTTGTCTGGCAAAACTATGCATCGGATATCATTCAAACTGTACAAATGAAGGCTGTCAAATTGTGATCGCTGGCATGGCACATCCAGAAGGTCAGATGCAGGATAAAAGACCGTATTTTCCCTCAATAAACCTATATGAGTAGTTGTAAGAACAAGAACTCTATACAAAGTCTGCTTAGCACAATCTACTTTCACTGAGGTATATAGCAGTACATGAATGTCACCTAATGAAGGTTTAATACTTCCCATATTTTCATGGAGTAGGTAAACTAGATCAGCTAATTCAGTTCTAAATTTGCAGGACAATCGTACTCCATTTGAAAAAACTAAGTCATTTACTTCTGATGTCCAGTCAAGTGAAATCTGCATCAAATCATCTTTCAAGAGCTGGTGATTTAAAAAAACAGCATCATCCATTGTAGAAATCAAAATGCTCATTATGTCACGGCAAATTCTTTGAGTGAAGTGTTTGTTATAGGTAAATATTGTGAGTAAATTATCTTCAGCAGAACACAGAAGATTAACACTCTGTCCAGCAAAGCCAACTTGAATCTCCTTTATATCAACAATGGGAACTTTGTGAAACACTGCCAAGCAACTCTGGCAGACGTCTTGTTCAACTGACGAAACAACAACATACAGAATGGAGCTGAACAAAAGCAAGCAAGCAGGTTCTGGATCAGGTTTTCTACAATTGCCAACAGCCAGCCAATATACACCTTTCAACTCCTCCATTCTAATACAAATTTGAGGTAAGGCATAGGTCAAAAATTCCAGCACTTCTTCCAGAGAACAGTCCTGAAGCTTCAAAAGGACATCAGGAAAATGCACAAATTTCTGTCTTAACACAAGACTGTTTTCCAGTTCTTCATTTTTACAACTGCACATAAGTCCTTCACAAGCCTTTCTTGCACCGGCACTGGAGATTTCTGTGCTTGCACACATCGTGATAGCTTCTTGTACAGGGGATTCATGCTGAACAATATTTTCTCTGTGAGCTTTGGCATCATCAGTAGAGTGGGACACGTCTCCATTCCTATCTGACTTGAAAAATACATTTACTTGCAAGTTTCTTACAAATGGTAGACTTTTTATTAATGATATCACTTGTGCGCATCTCTCGCTTCTGTCATGCAAATTTCCCAGCTCCTTAATTTGCTTAGAAACCCCCGTACTGTTGAGCAGCTGACTGCTGGTACTTTTGTAAAGGCAGGAAAGCTTACTGTAAAGATATCCCAAACCATAGGTGGGCTCCGGGCTCACTTCAAAACAAGAAGTTACTGACTTAAAAGAAACCAAATCAGAGGCTTTTTGTATTGGATGCTGAGAATTGTTGGACTGGTCTTCGATTGTTGGGTGCATTGTCTTACACGGGCTGTTTTCTTTACAAGTTATTATTTCAGAATGCACATTAGACTGAGAAAAGAGAAGGCACGATACGCTGTTGAAGCCAGCCTGCTCATTAGCACCCATTAAGGATCCTACAGAAGACAGCTGTTTCAAGTGGGAACAATCAGATTCAGTTCTTGAGCTGTCACAATCCGGAGAAGTAATTATTTTATCGTCAAAATGATTGAAATTTTCAACCTTGCAAAGCGAATAAGCCACATTATTTAAGTCATGACTTTGTAAAGAAGTGGATAAAACATTCTGATAAGGAACATTCTTACTCTTTGAAGTATTCGTATTTTTAGAGCGAATTAAACTACTTTCAATGGCATGACGCCAAGCAAAGCTCTCCTGTTCTGAATTACTTCTTTCATTCTCAAATGCCTTCTCTGATGTAAAAGGAGAGAATATTCTTCCAGAACTGGAAAACAAATCCCACATTTTTGAATATTCCTTGTGTCTTTTATGGTCTCTTACTCCTGCATTTTCTTCACACAACTCAGAAGCACAATTGTCATCTTTAGACATAAATGGAAAGCCATAAAGTGGCTGCCACTGTTGACTTCTCTGTTAAAAATTTCAAAAGAAGAAAATAGAAATGTCTTTATAAAACCTTCTCATTTAAACATTTCTTAAACTGAGGATTGATTTTGATTAGGTTTGTACAATCAGTCAGAATTGGTACAATCATTGTACAATCTCTCAAAATTAGAGAAAATCCAACAGAAGTGATTGAGCTCTGATTCAGGAATGGTTGATCTTCCCAGGCCACCACTGCTTTTTCTTTGTACAGTATCCAATTCACTTGGTTTCTATTTGCTTTACTTGAAAATCATAGGAAAGTCAAGAGGCGATGCAGAAATTTGCAAGTCCTTTAGTATTTTTCCACACATGCACAAAAAAGTAATTCTACACCATCCAAGATACCATAAAGTCCAACACATTCAAAAATAACAGTGTAAAAAAGTCCAAAAAAGTAAAAAAAAATCCAAATTAGGAGTGTTGCAGGCCTCCTACTATTACAGTTCAAATCCATAAAGGTATTTAAGATTTACTCTTCAAGACAAGTACTTAACCGTATTTCAAGCAAAAGTTAGTAAAACCAAATACAGTGGGAGGAGTCTAAGCCTCAGTTTAAAAATACATGTAAAAATAATTCATGACATAGGCAAATTTGCCCAAAGCTACTCACTAATATTACACCTTTACAGTAGTTCAAGGTGAATCAAAAATGTGAAGTGGTATTCTGAATTTAGACAATTCCTCCTCGATAAATGCTTTTATCCTCTAAAAATCAGGAAAGGGATACTGTTCCAATTTAAGAATCATGACAAAACAAGGAAGAAAGGTCCACAAAAACACCACACCTTTCAAATAAGGAAAAAAGCCATGCCCCCATCTGAAAAAAAATTTAATTCCAGCTGGAAAAATGCATTGCAGGCTCTATGAGCCATTAATCTTGCTGTGAATTCAAAATTCTAATTATGCAGTTAAACATTAAGAAATTTAATTACAGGGCATGCTGTAATTTAAGACAACCATTTCAGCCTGACAAATTATGACCTACCTCATACTTCAGCTTGCGTTGAACAGTGCCATTATTAAGTCTCTCATTATCCTAAGAACAAAAAAGGTACAAGTGAGTATTAAAAAGAATACCTTCCTTGTATATGTTCATTTAAAAGTATTCACAGGAAGAGACATTCTTTTTTATTAGCCAAAAATAACTATTTTCTTCTGGATATTCATTAAACCACTGCCCTAGAAGTCATTCAACTCAGTCTTTGGATTAACTAGATGACCAAATTTTAAATGAGCATTTGTTTGGAGGTATAAATAATCACAATTCTTCTGGACAGAATGTTATCAATGTATTGTACAGACATAAAATGAAGATTTTAATTTTATCGGCAAGTTGCCTATTGCCATTTACACACTCCTTCCTGTGAAGTAAGGAAATAAAACATAAAACAGCCACTGAAAAAAAAATGCAACAAAAGTCTAAACCTGATATCCCTGATTTACTTCACTTTTTTGATAAATTAAGTAAACAGAGGAAAACATGAAAGTTATTGGACAACAAAACTAAGTCAGTGGTTACACATGGTGCACTGAAGGTCAGAATTCTGATCCATCTCTGCTCACCTTTAAACTTTCTGCAGACCAGGACAGGCTAACATCGTTATCCTCAGCTTTATGATGAATATTCTGGAGCCTTCTCTGCACTTCTTGTTCAATAAAGGCATTTATCCTTCAACATATAGAAGAGCAAGGGGGAAGAAAAAAAGGAATATTCTTAGATAAAAATCAAGACAGACTAAAGGGCTCTTTAAAACACGTATGAACTGCACAACTCTTAACTGGCAGGCTTCATATTAGATCAGTTTTCTCTCTCCTTGAGGAACACGGACTTTGGAGCAAGCGTTCACTTAACAGGCAAAGGTTAACAATTTGTTACCACAGTTAGACAACCAGACCACAGGTTAGGCCACAGCTATGAGTGCAGCTCTAGGTGCAAGTAGCAGTGAGGGTAAGAGTGATAAAGAAGAAACAGAAGGCTGGGGTTGCATCTTTAGTTAGTTAATGGTTTGCTTTTCTCACTGTAGCGGTATCACCAACTTGAGATAACAAGGGTTTGGGCTTCAAATTGAATGAATGTTCCAAAAGTTGAGACTAACAACTGCATGTACAAGCGTAAAAAGAACAGTGATTAAGTTGATTTTAAGTGATACCAGGCAGCTGCTCTGTTAAGATCATTTCATTTATTTTGTTGTTTTAAGTGTATACAAAGCAACACCATACAGGTAAGTAACTGTAAACACAAAACCAATTTTAATACATTTTAGACTTCAGTTTCCCAACCCTCTACTGTAAAACAAACTGCAAAGGAGCAACAGATTAGTCTGTTGGTTATTTAAAATAAAATACAGCAAATTCATTTTATTTCCAGACTAGTCGTTAAGTACAATTACAGTATTTAATTAAAATCCAACCCTAGCTTTCAAAATATTTCTTTTCTAAAGCTACAGTTTGCATTCCTACCAAAACATGGGAGAAATGCAGGTTACCTACCTATCGTCAACTAGAGGAGCAGGGGCTGGCTGTGGCTTTGTTGGGCTGGTAGGGGAAGTGGTATGGGAGAGTCTCTCTTCTAACATTCCATGATTTCCTTTCTGACCACCATCACCCTCGTATATTTTCTGCTTCAGCTGCTGAATTTCCTGGTCCAGGCTACAAAGAGATCTTAAAGTGTAATTCACTTTGGTTTAGAGTTGATGCCCACAGTTCTTATGGGAAGTACTGTACTTACATTGGATACACGTATGTAAGATTGTAAGTATTAATATTTATGAAGATATAAAAATCGCAATTGTTCTTTAAGAGTATTTAGGAAAGAAAATAGAGACAGCTCAAAATCACAACAGCAGTATTAAGTTAAATAACTTCAATAACTTGCAATGCAAAAGGCTTCTAACTCAGCACATGACATATTCATTCATAAGACAACCTGTCTATTAGGATCACTTGAATAAACTTTCCTCATTACAGAACTCTGTCAATGACCTCAGTTATTAGCTTCCACTGTAAGGTAAATGAATAAATGGGGGGGTTGAAATTAAAACCTCAAAACACAGCACTAATCCAAAAAAGCAAAGACAACCTAAAACAGTGATGTGGCAAAACATATCCATAAGAAAACCCTTAAACTGTGTACTGTACATATGAATCTTATTTTCCAGTTATTCCTTCGGTCTGTGTGTGTATATATATATATATTTATTTTTTTATTTACCTAGATAATAAAACATCTAGTTTATTAATATATCTAATAATCTTTTGAAATGGAAACCTCCTCATTGCAACAAATACATTTCATACCAGCCAGAGTTAAGCACAGAACAGAACATGTAAAATTGGATACCGTATTTTTGACTGACAACGCTTGAGACATTAGTATAAAATAAGAAGCACTTCTTGCAATATTTATCACTTAGTCAAATTAAACTATATTATAACAAAGTAATCTGCAGAACACACTTTCACTTGTAATGTAGCTGAGATTAGATTAGTACAACAAGATTAGATTAGTAACACAGTAATAATTTCCCCCATTTCCATTACAACTTTTGTCTCTAAATGTAATTGTTTTTCTAGAGGTTACTTGGAAATTAAAGAATAAAAGAAGTTTCTGCAAAAGCAGGGGAAACTATGCAAAGTTGGGATTCTACCACTTATCTTACAATCTAAATTGAAGTACAATGCTACGACTACTTTATTCCATCCTGGAGGTTAAAACAGAAAATTAAAGGGATGATGAATCTAAAGCAGGCTGAATTGTTACTTCATTTTTAGAGTACTTTTTGCAGCACTGCCAGAAGCCATCTGCTTCTTTTGATTAGCAGCAAAACAATCTTGCATCCCGAGGGAACGTGGATGGGAGATGGCTGATGGATATAGGAGAGAGTTTGCGTCTATGGAAAAATCAATTTAACCACAAAATTCAGAATTACATTAAAGGAACAAAGCTTCTCTCATGATTTGTAAACATCCTACTATCAAAAGATACCACTTCTTATAGCTATAAACTTATCCAGCTGTGTGATGCATCCACCAGTAAGTACACTAAACTGCACCTTGCCATTTGTGAGCGAACATAACTCTAAAGTTGCTTTATTTTCATTCTATTACCACAAATCTCTGCCAGTAAAGACAAAACGTATATGCATGACTTCTGTATTAGTTAACTTCAAATTATTGTTCTGGGGGTCATCTCTGTAGGTGAAAGAATCTGAGCTAACATGCTACTCAAACGGGAAAGATCATCTTGTCCAGTTATGATGGACTGACACTCACAGAGCATTTCCAACAAATATTGCATTAAAACATTTTCAGAGAGTTAAGATAGATCTGAACCAGAGCACATCATCACATAATGGTATCTAGATAAACAATAAGAAACATACACAATTCATATGCTTACTATAGCGCCCAAGACATTGTGTTCTGTGAAGTAAACAAACATAAGAGCAATAAGTAGCCTGAAGCATTTAACATACTATCATGTATCTTAAGATTTTCTTCTGCCTCAGCATTCATAAAAACATTCTGAATTGAATTATTCAGACCCCTGGGCAATTCACTGAAAGACTTCAAAGTTTTATTTAGTTTGTGCAAGAGTTCTTTAAAGTAAACAAGAAAAAAAACCCCCACCTTTTAACTTCCTTGGTATCTTTTCCAAACCTCGGTCTTCTAGCTGACAACATATTTTTTCACTTATCACACATCCCAGCTATCTCTTCAGGGCTAACTAAGCTGTCTATTTTTGTGGAACCTCCAGTTGTTTATAGCTGGCTTTAGTCAAGCAAAATGCTTAGTGTAGAAAATGAGATTTTATGTTCAATGCAATTACAAAAAATCATGGCAATATCCACAACAAAATGATCAATCTGTATTGAAAACGCCTAACTAAAATCCACAAAATGTAGCTCTAAATATTGAAACAAATGACATCCACACAGGGTGTAGAAATGAACTACGCTCTCCTGATAATGGTTTAAAAGTAAAAAGATAAAGAAGAGCTCTTCAGTATGGCTGCAGGCAAGTTCATTTTTTTAGGTGGTTTCTCTAATCAATCATCTGTTTGAAAGACTTAAGAAAATATTGTTGGAATATTAAAAAAACAAATGACAAATGTTACCTCAAGAAAAAACATACCTCATTGTTTCAGCAATAATCACAGGTTTTAAAGCTCTAGTATTAGCAAAAGAGGCAACACTTAAAAATGGCAATTCTGCCCTTTTTCCATACTGAGTAACTAAATGCATTAATTCTAGTGGATTTTTGCGTGGGTCAAAAATAAAACAAAAGGTTTCTTCCTCCTCTTCCACATAGAAAGATCTTTCCTTACCTGAATCACTTTTCTCTAAGCCTCCCATACTTAGCCTGAACATTACCAGATATCATCTCTAACTGACGACATGCTCCTGTACCTAAAAGGCTTTGTCATCACATAGGGCTGTCTTAAAGCCTCTGTATTTTTCCAATAAGCTTAAAAAGCACCATCAAAATTACATGGATACATGGCTAGTCGATTTTATTAAGCCCTGAAACTAGTGACAAAAAATTAACACATTTACTTTGAATACCAGAAGTGTTCAGTATATCATCACCCGAGAGAGGCAGTTGGTGACTACTGTAACTAGCAGGGTCCAAATATTGCACAAACATCTAGCTTGTTACTAATAAGGGAATAAAACGTTCTATTTTAATATTTTAACAGAAAAAAAGTTGTTAGCATAACATGTTTTTGTAAGGGCAGAACATAAGGCTGGCTGAGCATCCTAAATAGGTAAAACAAGTTAAGTCCTGTGATGGGTAATACAAATACTCTACTGCTGGGGAGGGGATAAGTACCTTGAACACAACAGAAATTAATGAGTAAGAATCCTTTAAAAAGCAGCACAGAGTTTCAATTCTAGGCAAACGACCGGAAACTCATCTGGAAACTCAAATAGGAGGACACTGAACAAGTCACTCTCTCAACAACTAAGGTATAAACTGATTCACTTTTTGTGGATAAGTTCTAAGAAATGGAAGCTACCACAATGCTTACCGTTCTCGGTCTTGTTCGAGGGCTTTCTGCTCAGCTTCTAGACTAGCCTGCAGACCTGCCTGTTCGCTGCAGCTGTTGTTCAAGGTGGCAAGCTTCTGTTTCTGTTCTTCAATTTCAAAGTCTATTGTCGAACGACGTTGCAGAGCAGAGTGCCTCCTTTCTAACTTAGCGACAGCTTGCTCAAGTGCCTCTCTCTGTTGTTTTTCCCTTGATTCAAGGATTTCTTTTTCCTTTTTCCGAACCTTTTCTTCCTGACGAGCTACATTGGCTGTGAATTCAAAGGTTTCCTGAAGCTGCTGCAGCTGATTTGTGCTAGCTCTATACTGGGCAAGTCGCTCTTCTTTTTCTTCTATTTCTTTCTCTGTTTGATAGAGAGTATTATCTAACCCTAATAAGCCCCTATCAAGGACTTCAGAAGCTCTTTGTTTTTCTTCCAGCAGAGCAGGCAAATGATTACTCTTCAGGTACTCAAGCTGGCGTACTTTAGATTGGAGCCTGTACTCCACTGGCTTGATCTTGTCAACTTCCTCACCCTTGAGTACAGCATCCACAAATTTTTCATCATCTCTCTGGAGATTTAAATGTTCTTCATGTGAAAATTTTAAGTGTTCAAGAGCTCTTTTTTCATCTGCTATTTCCTTCTCTAGGTGATCCATTTGTTGAACTAAATCTTTTTCCAAAATAGTCAATTGTTCCAGTTGTTTCCTTTTAAATTCTATGAAATCATACTGTGCTTTTTCTAAGTCTTCACTGTTTTCGTCACCTTCAGATCGGGCTTCCTTGACTTTCAAAAGAGATTCTCTAATATCTTCAAGATCTCTTTTCTCTTCTTCCACTCTCTGTACATCCCCTCTCTTCAGGAGCTCTATGATGACCTGCTTCTCTCGAAGCTGTTCTTCTAGATGAGCCACTAGCATCACCTGCTCCCTTTCTTGTTCTTCAAGTCTCTTTTTTTCCGACTCCAGCTTCATATACTGTTCATCTTTTTCCTTTTTAAGTTTTTCTAGTTCACGGAAAATCTGCATTTTCTCTGCCTTTTCATTATGATTAAGTTCTTGTAGTCGCTGCAACTCCTCTTTGACCCGGGCAAAAATTTCCTCCTGTTGCTTTTTCTTTTGAAGCTCTATCTCCTGTTGTTCCCGTAACCTCTCCTCCTCAAATTTTTCTTTTTCAGCCAGCAAATCCTTTAACCTGCTCTCAATGTGAACACTTCTTCGTTTCAGACTCTCCTCCTGTTTTCGAATTTGCAGCTGGACTATTTCTGTCTCTTTGCGCTGTGACTCTACTTCTTGCTGCATTCTTACAAGTTCTGCTTTGTCAGATCTTTGTTTTTCTTCCATCTCTTCTATTTGTTTCCTACAGTAAAACATGTACATGCAATATTTCAAACTTTTATTCCAAAAGATAACATATCCCTTAAAAGTTAAAAAGGTTTAGAGAAGGATTTTGCAGAACGTATAATGGTTTCTTTTGTTAGTGGTTTTGTTTTGGCACAGATTAAGAACTTACATTGCTTGGAAGTGACTCAATGCATGAGACAAATGGTAAAGAGATTCATATAGCCTATTTCAACATAAAAAGTTGTGGATATATGAAGTTATAGGAAGATGTGTTATACACCACTTACATTAGTAGAAAATGAGGCTATATTAGTTCTGTCACAACCAAAAAAATACTGATAGAACATATCCACACAGAGAGTAAATACATGTATTTTTATATATACATACACTCTGACATACACAAACTTGTACAAAAGAACTTGATTAGAAATTTGCCTCAGTAAATTTATGCCAACAGATGAATTAAAACAGTATCTTCTTTTTAGGTGAACCCAACTGAATTATTGATAAACAGGGCTACAGGATTAGGAACAGACATATCTGAGAGAGAAATTACTTTAAGATAATTTATTTTGTCTTGTGCAATCTCTCTTTTAAAGGTTCTAGTGCATTCCAAATGAGGATGGACTGAGACTCAAAGGTCACTATTATACCCATAACACCACCGCCTGTATACATGTAGAGATAACCTGCAAGTCACTTGCTTATTTTGCAAGAAGTTAAAGTCAGATAAATTAAAGCACAAGCAAAGCAACTTCAGCACAGTCTGAGTTCAAAACCTATCAACATCAGACTATAAATATCAGTGATTCTGTTGCATCTTTTTCTGAATAAGATTTTTTTAATGCTTCAGAGTTTCAGGAGTTTTCTGAGTTGAGTTTACTTAGTCCAAGTATATAAACAGCTCTTTCAAAACAGAGCAAGCAGTCTAAAGCCAAGATGGCAGAAAGTGTCTTGAAGCTGATGAATCTAATCAATGCTGTCATCTCCAACAAGGTGACGGCTATTACTTCTAAAATCTTAGCAGGTATGATGAGCCAAAACAGCCAGCTCAATTTGCCAGCTGACAACAGTACTCTCTTTTGTACTTCAATCTGAATTCAAAATAACGTTCTGTGAAGTCTGACTGGTATGTCCATATCAGCACTACAGTTTTATTTAAGAGAAGCAAAGTTTAGAACATGAGTTTTTCCAATCAGGATTCAATTCAAACCCAACTAAACCATGAAAAAAATCTGAATCGCAAATACAATTTGCCATCTTTTAAAGTTAACACCATGAAAATTAAGAGTGAGAGTAAGATATTACATTTGTATAATCTACCCTCCTCAAACCTTTGTGTTTGGCACTTTCTTCCCTAAGGAACACAGTTTGCTACAATTCAGCTTGTCTATCTGTTACTAATCAATAAGAATAAACAGTTCAAGAAAGTAACAAAAATCTTCATCGATGACAAAAAATTATTTTATATCAGGATCCTCTGCTTCTTCAGTAACACCATGATTCCAAACTAACGATTTAAATGAGTCTAGTTGTCTTACACACACGTAAAAGACCACTGAGAATAACGTTACCTTTTACTTTCTAATTTTTCAAGCTCTTCTCGTTGTTGTCTCTCAAATTCTAGCCTGATTTTAAAAACAGATAAGAAACAAGACAGTAAAAATGTTATAATTTCCTGAATATCACAAAACATGGGAAGGTACAATGCAACTCAGTGACTGGTTATAAGATTACAGCAATGATACGAGTCAAAAGTTTTATAAAACTTTATACAATAACCAAAAATATGTTCTTCATTAGGGATATAAATTAGGTATCATGCTGTCTGACATGAGTAAAAACAGAAAAGTAAATGAATTTCTGGGGGCGGGGGGAGGAAACTATTTAAAAAGTGAAGTTAAACAAGACAGATAAATGATTAGCATAGCCTCTGCAAGTTAACTGCATGCAGACAGGGCAATCAATACATAGAAATTGAATTTCTCTACCTTAGACAGATCGGTCCTTTTACAGGGAAAAGACTGCCATGGGAGGCAGGGGGAAACAGAGCAATCAGTTAAGAAAGAAATTGATAGAAAAAACATATTAGCAGCACAGAATATTTTTAAGTCAACAACAGTTTGTTTCATTAGAGATTAAATTGGTTAGATTCATAAAACATTTGGCACATTACAACTGAAAAGTAAAATTTAAATAATTATTCTTTCTAAACATGTTTTTCAAATGCCAATGATAGTTAAATCGATGCTCCTCTTCGTATGGTTTATTAACTTGGCCACTTCTGAGAAGGGAAAGAGCTATGAAACTACACCATGGCGTGCTTGTAGTTCTTCCTTTTCCTCCCAAGAAAAAACAAATAACCCTCAAAGATTACTATGATGTAACTCGTGGGGTTAAAACCCCTCAAATTCCTGCCAAGTGCAACATTCAAGCACAGAACTACTCAAACCCATTTATGCAAAACTTTTTAAAAAAATGTATTTAGTTTGATACGGTTCTGAACAATTATGGGAGCGTATTGGATGTAATTAATTTCAGCTTTTAGTACAGCTGTACAGAAGTCCTTAATTTAATTTCCTTTGAAAGATTTATAGGTTTTTTTAAGGAAATTTTTCAAAATAACTATTTTTAAAAGCATAGAATGTATATATGGCCTGGAATACTCAGCCAAAGAGACAATTATCCAGTTATTTCAGACCTGCTACACTTTAGGGAGCTGGCAGGTAGGTGAGACAGTCCATAAACACTGAAAAAAATGCAAAAACTGCACAGAAGTTAACCTAAAGTTAACTTCTAAGTATTTGACGAACTGTAGTTTAAGATGTCATGACCACAATTATGTAGACAGTTTTTTAAAAAATAAAGTATTTTAAATATTTATCTCTAAAACCATACAAATGCATACCACAAAAAAGCAATTTCCCTTGGAAACACAAAATACCCCCCACCAATAATCTCGCATTTGTAAAGCAATTTAAATGCACTTTAATTCCTACATGGTCTAGAAGCATCTTTTTAACTGCTGCAATACTGGAGAAAGACTGGTTTAACCAATTCCATTTTTCCCTACTTCTCGAAAATCTATTTTTAAAAATGCCTCCCACAAGTCCTAAGGAATTAGCAGATGTATGTTTAGTTTTTATACACAACTCCAGACATTCAGAGCTTCCATGTGAATGTCCTACTAAGAGTCCATTCACATTTGCATTAGGACCACAGCCAGCATGGGCACTATCTCAATGTTACAGCACAAGGAGAGATGATAACAACTTAGTATTTTTAATTTGACCACAATTTCGGTAGCAGCAATGCAAAATCCACCAAGTTATGCAAGAGAACAAAAAGCAATCCTACGGGACCTTCAGAATGCCAAAGCTTAATTCAATGGTTACCATGCGCTAATAACTATAGCTCAAAAGCCCTCACTTTGGCTATTGTCCAGCTCTGGAATTCAGAGCTGTTAGTTATCACTTCTTACCTAGGGCCTGGCTGACAAACACCACTATATTCATCATCACTTCAGTCCAAAATAATACAGACCTTGGGGAATATAGCTCTGGTCTGTGGAAATGCAGATGTCTGTTGAGCGCTGTCAGGTGAAGACCATCTTTGCTTAGACAGTTGGCAAAGTGATATAAATCATGCTTGTATTCCCATGCTTGTTTAAGCCCTAATGAAGTACAGTATTTCAGGCCAGCTAACACTACGTGCAATATCCAGAGACAAAAAAAAAAAAACCTTTCAATAATTTTAACTATCCTATAAAACACATAATTTGGCAAACATTTTATATAAGCATTAAAATGGTAAATAGTTTTTGACTGAGGTCTGATACAAGGAAAATGAGCCATCACAGCAATCAGTCTATACAAAAACAGATCAGTGATAGAAAACTCCATGATTTTCTCTTTGAGAAAGTGTCGCTAATACCTTCAACGCTAGTGTCACAACAATCAGTTTTATCTTACGCTGAAATGAAGCTGGTGGTGCTCAAAAAGTTGTTCAGGGAAGAGGAATGAACTATGCAGAAGTGGTTCTTTCGTCAGTGAAAAATGGCTATTTCCCAAAGCCAAACATGGATCGTCATCAAAACCTCAGTCAACAGCTTCCAAATGCTGCACCTAGCTGTTTGCAAATGTGCATTTAATGCATTTTAAACAAGTAAATAATCCTTCAAGAGAAGAACTAACATAGCCTGGTGTTTTGTGGCTACATAGATTTGGTGGTGCCTAAGAAGGTCTGAATCCCACTGAAGGGTCTCCTACCATGGGATTATTCACAGTGCCTCTATTTTTTAAATCAAAGGTGCTTACATTGCAGCCTTCATTTCTGCAGGGGCAATAACGATGCCTGTCTTCTGTAGCTGGCTGCCTATTTTCTCAATATATTTAGGAATTAACCACTTTTGAGACCATTACCTCTGCAACATTTGCTTCAAAGGGGTTATGGGCTCAAACTTATTTCAGGACAGGAGAAAACCTGGGGAAGTAGGATAAACAGGCAATGATTGCAGAAACCTTGTTTCTTTAAGAAGCTAGTTTAAAAAAAAAAAAAAAATCACTGGTATAACAAATCAACACCAGTTTTACAAAGCACAGATGCAAGACTGATGTTTTTTGCTTTAGTCTATCTGTAATAAAAACCCTTTTTCACACAACCTCTACTCCCTTTATTAAAATGAGCACTACTGTGAATAGAAAAAAAATATTAGCTTGAAATTAAAAAGGAAGAAATATACAGATATGAAAGACTAGAACCCTCTCTTTCTTCTTTTGTGGATCTACCACAAAGGAACTTAATCTGATCAGAGTTGAATTAAATAGACACCATTTTCCTGGAAAACATGGCATATCTAGTGATAAGAGCAGTGTAGATAGGCTGCAGAGAAAGGAAGTCAGTTCTACTAGTACAGTACTACAATAGCTTAATTTACACAGCACAAAAGCGCGATCTGGTACTACATCTGTTAGGAAAGACTGGGTACTGGCAGGACTACAAAGATGCTACAATGCTGATCAGTAGTCCAATTTACGAGATTAATTTAAAAACAAAACAAAAAACCCCATGCTAAACGCATGACAAGACCAAGGTTTCTCATGAGTGGTTTTAGATTTACAGTATATTGTGGCTTACAAAAGGTCCACAAATGCAATCTGCAGCATAAATCTCTGTGCAAAACTCTATTTTATCCAAAGCTTATTATCTGAAGCAGTGTTGCATGACACCGGCTTAAAAGACAACGACTGGGAACAAGCAGAACAAAGAATTCTGCGCGTTAAGCCAAAATTTTATGCAACTATCTCCACATATGGGAAATCATCAGCCAAACAAAAACCACACACATACACAACAAAAGCCACACACAAAGACCACCCATCTGAAAACACAATTGAAGATAACACTGATTTTCACATGGGAAAGATACAGATACGGTAAGCAAGAGCCATCATTTCTTTGCTTTCACAACTGAATGCAATACCCTGAAGGCTCTTCTGCCATTGATTGCTGAAGATGACAGATCTTACAAGCTGCTTATTGCACTGTACAGAAATGGCAAGTTTAGCTACCAGTCCTTAGGTTATCAATACTGAAACTGGAAGAAAAAATGGTCTTGAAAGTCCTAAATGAACAGTAGGCAAAATGCTAGTCGGCTACTGAATCCATACAGAAAAAACGGAGGGCCAGCTACTCAGTCTAGATCTATACTTCTGGTGGGCAGTGTAACCACTACGTCATGAGAAACTGATACTACAATCTATTATAATAAAGGGTCATACCAAAAGGACCATGTCCTACATTGTTCCTGCTGAAAAAGAAAAAAAATTCAACCCAAATTTAGTGTAGGGTATTCTTTTCCATCTACGCTTTTCCAGGAAGCATGACGCTCTCCCCGACCTAAAGCCTTGGGTACGGTTACACTGCCTTTGATACCCAGAGATCAGATTTATTGAATGTATTACCCAGGCTGAGCACAGTCACCACTCAGAAAAACAACCACTGCAGCACTCTACTTGCCAAGCAGCATTCCTAGCTGGAAGGGCAGAGCTTAAGCATTCTGCAAGCCACCAAACTCTTTTTGAACACAATGCCATTGGCTTTCAATTATTACTAAGGACGAAACACCTCGGGTCTGCTTTATTCAAAACATATTCTTGAACTTGCATTTACCCCACTTCCCTGTTCCCCTTAAAGGAACACTTTTGGCAGAATTTCCTCTTTGGGACAAGCTTGTCACATGATCAGGAAAACCCCAGCGCTGTCACAAAGGAGGAGAAAACAGCGTTAGCATCAACATAAATTTAAAATTGTCATGGAACCCCAGTCTAAACTGAAGAGCTGCAGTTGCCAAATTGCTGTCCATAAAGATGCATCAAACGTCAGAGCCTACCTCCTCTTTGCAGCAGTCATAAAAGCAGTAAAAGCAGTCATATGTGAGATGTGGGTTGGGGTTTTTTGCATTTGTTTTGCCTTTTTTTTTTTTTTTTACATCACTAATCTATTAGGACGACACCTGTCTCTGCACTGCAAAGGCAATGTGTATTATTAGGTATGGCATTTGTTATTTTAAACATAGTTAAAGCAGCTAAAGATAGAGATAAGTGTTTAAACTATGAATATCCAACCACTGAGACCAGTACTGTTTAAAATCTTCAGCAATGACAGAGGCAGGGGAAGTAAGTGCCCCTCCAGCAAGTTTGCAGATCACACCAAGCAGAGCAGTTCAGCTGACCTGCCTGAGGGCATGTGAAAGGAAAGCATGAGAAGCTTGAGAACTGGGCCTGTGTCAACCTCATGAGGTTCAGTAAAGCCAAGTGCAGGGTTCTGCATCTGGGTTGAGGCTGGGGGATGAAGGGATTGAGAGCAGCACTGTGGAGAAGTACTTGGAAGTACTGGTGGATGAAAAGCTGGATGTGAGCAGGCAGTGTACGCTCACAGCCCAGAAGGCCAATCGTATCCTGGGCTCCATCCAAAGAAGCACAGTCAGTAGGTCGAGGTGATTCTGCCCCTTTACTCCACTCTGATGAGACCTCACCTGGAGTACTGTGTCCACCTCTGGAGTCCTCAGCACAGGAAGGGCATGGACCTATTGAAGCAGGTCCAAAGGAGGGCCGCAAAAATTATCAGGGAGGCTGGAACCCCTCTCCTATGAGGAAAGGCTGAAAGTTTTGGAATTGTTCTGCCTGGAGAAGAGAAGATTCTGGGGAGACATTGTGGCCTTTCAGTACCTACAAGAGGCTTTTTAGAAAGATGGGGACAAACTTTTTAGCAAGGCCTGTTTCAAAAGGACAAAGGGTAATGGTTTTAAACTAAACAAGGGAAGATTTAGGCTAGATATAAGAAATTTTTTACCATGAGGGTGGTGAAACACTGGCACAAGTTTCCTAGAGAGGTGATAGATGTCCCATCTCTGAAAACATTCAAGGTCAGGTTGGACTGGGCTCTGAGCAACCTGCTCTAGTTATAGATGTCCCTGCTCACAGGAGGAGGTTGGATTAGAGGACCTTTAAAAGGTCCCTTCCAACCCAAACCATTCTATGATTCACAAGCTTCCTCACTTAGAAAACCATATGTACATAGCAGTGACAATGGAAGAACCTCAGACGAGGTTTATTGCTTACAAGTGACAGCCATGCAGCCTTGCATTCTCCCTAGAATGTGACCCTTAAGCAAAATCCTTTCTTGTCTTTACAAGTAGGACAAAATATCTAATTCCCGCAAGCCAGTTCACAAGAATTAATTGAAAGCAGACTAGCAGGGGAATATCAATAATTAACCCTCCGCTCATAGTTTATAGTTCAGTAAAACACTGAAAGCGTTCAGGAATATGAAGAATATTTCACCTAATCTTACCCTTAATTTCAACAGCAACATTGCTCTCCTGATCACACCCAAGAAAGGAAAATAAAAGTGACAAGAAGTGTTAGATGGGGGAAATAGCAGTTTTTATAAAAATTGCTCCATGCACCGATAATTTAGTTATATTATTCATACAGTTCCACTTCCAGGAAAGCAAGGAAAGATGTTTGAAGCACTGATAAGGAAAAAAGAAGCTATATTCCACAAAATCCATCAGGGAAAAAGAAGAATTTGCTGCAATCTACGGCATCAGAGACGATCAAGTAACTCCAGACTTTCTCTTTACTTTTTTTTAAAATGAGGGTTATGGGAAAAATCCTCTCTATAAGACGCAATTTGGTATTATCTCAACACAGTACGAAGTCCTTGGGCAGGGAAATAATTCTTAAGTCCGCCTTCAGCTGGGCCTTGCCCATGCCACTATATTTTGCTACAAATCTCAAAGACTAAAAGTGAGGCAATGCTGAAACGATCTGTCCTACTCTCTCCTGACTGCAAAGTCAAGGTCAGTACTGTGCAGTATAATGGCATTATTCGTAACAGTATTGTAGCAGAGTAACATCGTTAGTTGGGGAAAAGCCCATGGTAGCTGATCAATAACCAGAGGTAACAAAGAAGACCCAGCAACTTCCCCCAGCCCACAGAAAATATAATACTAGCAACCGTCACTTGAACTTTTCAGACTGAACTACTTGAAAAGCTGAAGAAAACAAAATATATGTATAATTTTTTGATCTTCTCTTCCATCTCTATCTGAAAAAAAATGAAGTAATTTATCAGCAACTAGCTCGCAAGCTTGAGATCTCTGTAGGTAACTCAGAAGCAAAAAAGTAACGGTTTCATTTGAAGCAGTATTATTACACATATTCACTGTATTTAAGATATTGTTTAACTTGAAGTTATTATTACCTGTCCAATCTTCCTGAATTCTAATGGATAAAGAGCAACCCCACAGTAAAACTCGGGAATAAAGCTGCACTATCCAAGCCTATAATTCAATTTATAGCCAATTTTTCAAAAGCACATAGGTGGTTAAAATGCCTCATCTCTCATTCAATTCAAAACACAGGCACTAACTAAGAAAGAAAAATAGAACAGAACACCATCAATTCTCTGTAAGTCACTTTAAGAACAATGGTAAAAACATTAAAAACAGCTTCTCTATAATAAGCAGTCTATGTCATTGTAACTGTATAATAAAACTGTTTTCCACATCCTAACTTGGCCACCTATTAGGCCATATATAGGTGAGAAGGTAAGACATCCATTTCCCAGCCTTTTTATGCTTGCATTGGTATTATATGAACTCAAGAAATCTTAATTTTCAGTTTACAATGCATTTTTTTTCTCAGGAAAAATAGTTAACTTGTAATTCTGAAGGAAGCATAAATGTAAGATTTGCCACGTCATTACTGTGCTGAGCTGCCTTGGTTATAACGTAAATATCTCCTGAACTCTAGGTACTACAACTTCCTCTGCGTTAGATCTACCAGTGTGGCTGTTTTCTGGTGCAGTTATGCTTCTTGCATTTGAGCAGAGAAATCCCAGGTAAAAGCAAGTTTTGAACAGGAAGGAAAGTTCCTCAGTGTTCCTTCACCCCACTTTTTAGAATGGATTAGTTCAATAAACATTTCTGCAGAGTTCTGGCTTCATTCAGAAGTCTATTATTTAACAAACATAACCTGAAAGCAAAATATTTTCTATTACTGCCATGAAGAGCTTTCAAGCTGCTAAAATGAAGAATGGCTAGAATTTTAACAACTGTATTCTAGAATATACTCACCCTGGGTTATAAAGCATCACGGCTGACAGGTTCTCACAAGATTTTGAAAGATCTGTCATAGACAAGCTGAAGGAAGACAGTAGTCCACTCTAAGAACAGACAATAAAACAAATTAGTTTGTAAGCACATCAGTGTTTGTCTCTTACTTTGTTTCAATCGATGAAATATTAACTCCAGTATGTGAAACAAAAAGTATCCTACAATAATCAAGGTATATCTATATTAGCAAGAAAACTGCGCACAAGTTTAAATATACCAAACACTGATTTCATCTCACCTTTCTTTTCTCCCTTAGCTTGGCAGCTTCTTTGGGGTGGTTAAAGCGAAACATATTGGTTCTTCCAAGTAATATAACAGCACCTGATGAGAAAAACACACACCACTCACTGACAACGTTTGGTACTTGAAAATGCCGTGTAATTTTTCAGACGCGCAATAGGTAAGCAAGAACAAAATGAAAATGCATTTTGTCAATTCAAGTCATCACAATGATGCTCAGTCACAGCTACATTAACTGATGTATACAGAATATTCCTTCCTCTTCCTACTTTAAAAAAACCAAACCAACCAGCCACACATGTTCATGCACACAGAGGTCAATCATGCAGTTCAGGTAAAGAATAAATACAGGCTGAGGAAGCAGCGGAAGCAGCTGCCCCAATCTGATCTACATACTCTTCAACAGTGCTACTTTGGAAGCCACCAGTAGATACCAAATGAAATGGTCCATAAACATTCAATGAACCAGCTTGTCCATCTGCTACTGATGGCAGTCTGGTTTGAATCCACCCACACTAAAAGCTCCAGATCTCTGTAATTTGTACACTCACTTTACCTTTTCCTTCGCTATGTGGAACAACACTGAAGTTTATTGTCACTCAAAATAGGATTATTAGACTTTTATAACCAACAGCTATTTTCTGAGGGAAGAACCCTGAATAATTCATGTTGCTCACTGCACATCCATTATTGTATTTAATCAGTTAAGGTACGGGTCACAAATAATGAGATTCTGGGCAACTCTTATCATATTTTAAAGACAATGGCACCAAGATTAATACTTTCCTACTAAGAACTGTATTGTCAGTTATGTCTCACAATTGTCATAACAGGGAAGTCTTCCAAGTTAACCACCACAGAATCAAGCACTTATCTAGTCGGTTGGTATGAGGCATTTTTAAAAAGAAAAAGGACTCCATTACAGTCACAGTATGAAAAAGATGCACTTAGGCTGTTTGCTAGAAACGGATTCTTAACATCTGAGAATGAAATGCTGTCCTTAATAAGGAATGCTCCTTTTAAAATTAGCTGAACTGGGAATATCAACCCAAATTAGGTCATCCAGTCTTGGCAAATAAATGGCAAAAAGCACTATAATCACAACATCACATCTTGCTGTCTATGCAGCATCTCAGTTTTGGACAATATGAACATGTTACCTCAGTCTAATCTTAAAAAGAACTGTTTTTCATAAATCTGTATGTAGGTTTGCATTGCAAAGTCATTTTGACACCAGCTCTAATTTATATGATGACCATTCCTTCCAGAAGGAGTTTGCGCTGGGCAAACTTTGCATGTAAGCATATTACAAGGTGTCCCTGACAATCACGACTGCTGTAGCGAGAGGGCTAAAACTGTTTTATTCTGCCACTGCTTCATATGCTCACAACTGTCCCAAACATTTATCTGTTCCACTCTTGCTGACTGCCTAGAAGGAGATTTTGTGACTGTGAGGATTTCTACAAAATTCTTTCAGTTACTTTCAAATGAAGATAAAAATACTTAGTTGTAAGCATTTTTGAGCACTTTAGTAGGTGGAAGCAACTTAAATGAATTCATTAAAATTTCAAAATGAATACAGTCATAGATATGTGTTCCTAACTTCATAAATTTAAAAGAAGACAGGAGAGAGTCTTAAGAGCAAGAATGCAACAGTCTAAACCAGGTGACTGCTCATATGAACAACTCCTATGCTTCTCTTTCAGTACTTCTCTGAATCCTATAATCATTTTTGCATTATTCCATTATGAAGGAAAAACTCCACAATCTTAATTCCCACTTGACAGAACTTAGATACCCATCAACATCAAAGCCTCCTTAATCAAAAAACAGTCTGGACAACACTGTGCAGTCAAATATTTCCCAAGCACCAGGTTCAACTGTCCGCTGTTGTACAATACAGCTCTCCATCAGAATGGAAGTATGCAAAGTCCTGCATAAATGCCATCATGGAAACATGACCGGATTTGCTTTCCATTTATTTACTGTAAGCAACAATTCTTACTCTCCTTGAATGTTAAATGACAAAGAAAAAAGGTTTGTCAAATAAACTGATAGTACTAAGAACAACAAAAACTAAGCAAAAAAAGTCTGTAGCATTTGTGGAGGTCTGACCTCACAATTTAAATGGTTCACTCCAACATGTAAACGACCAGAGACCATACAGGGGAAAAAAAAAACCAACCAAAAACCACATATATACTTATATATACCTACACACATACATATGCACATATATGAAGAATGCCTGATGAATGCCGTCAAGCACCTCTGACCTACACAGAGTGGCATCTTGGAACTACACAAACAAATATATCTATAATTAAGATCTTACCAACTTCTAAAAGTCTTTTGCTTATTTTTGTTTGTTTTGGTTTTGGGTTGTTGGGTTTTTGTTTAATTAATAACTACAAAAAAGCAGTGGGAGGTTATTTTAAGTACAGAAGGGTTGGTAGCTTAGTCTAAAAACTGAAAACACGGTTTAAGGTGAGGATATATTTAAGGTAAAGGACAAAGTCTTATGGGACTTTGTCAATGTGAAAGTGAATATTAATTCAGTTACCTCTAAAAATCCTACCATATATTCTTAAGCATAAAAAATACTGTACTAAGTTACATTTACACAGAAAGGCCACATTAGCCAGAATTCAAATGTGCTGGAAGTAATCTGCAGAAGGAAGTGGTAATTAATTACTATGCCTCTTTTTTTTTTTTAACTTTAAACTGTTTTGAAATGAACAGTTATTAATGATGAACGGAAACATTTAAATATATCAGCAGTTAATCAGCGTTACCTAAAGATATTTAAGGAGGCTGGCACTTCATGCTGTGAGACTAAATGCTAACACAGCTAGGATACGTGGATTGTGCACGAGTTGTTCAAGTGGTTATTTCATCAGTTTTGCCCACCTCATGTCATAGCTGCCACCTTTCTTTCAGGCTCACTCTAGTTACACAGTCTACAGGTCAGCTTATGCAGATGTTTTTCACCATTTACTAACTCGAAGCGACCCTTTCCCCTTCTTTGGGGTTGCAAATTTCTTTAGACAGAAAGCTGAGAGAAAAAAAGAGAGTCATGTTTCCACTCTTCACAGTACAAAAATCAAGTTGTTATACATGCCTGGAAGAGGAAAAGAGCATCCACTAGTTTCTTCTGAGTCACTGAGTGCTACTTACTCCTACTTTCTTCTGAGGCACATCAAACCTTTATCGTACTGCATTTCAAAGGTAGTAAAGATGATTCATTGCAACTCAATTCCTACTGTTTACAGTATTACTTCCCATTAATGTCAATGTTTCTATTGCTAATGATTTATCGATGGGATATACTCCAACATAAGACAAGCTTTCTTTTCTTTCCCCCCGTATCTGTAACAGAAACAAGTGCATATGCCACCTCTTTAGTATGAAGAATAGACACTTTACAAAATTAGCATCCTCTCTCTACACCAAAACTTCTTACTTTTCAGAAAGCAGAGTTTTGAAACACTTGTTTGAGTTCAGAAAAGAGGCAAGACTTTCCTTGTTCCGCATTGCATTCTTCCTTTGTTAGAATAAGCTTACTCTGAAAGCTCCTCTCCAGGAGTGTGAAGTGAGATGGTTTTTCAGCAGCTGAACTGTGTCACAGCCTCACTCCTAAAAAGGTGTTCAGTTCATTGCTAAATGGGAAGATATTCTGGGGGCTCCTGGCAGATAAAACATTCCAATCTCTGCGCCGGCACTCACCAGCTTACTTGTTAGCCAGTCCTTTCCCGGCCAACACAATACACCTTTGTTCCCAGCTGTCTCGGCTGCCTCTTCATTTCCAGATTTTAAAGCACTTATATTAAAATTAAACTTCCTCTCAGGTTTTCTGATAAGACCTAATATAACTTGTTTATGACAAAAACAGAATATAATCTGTATTAAGGCACAGAATAATTATTGACATACAAAAGGCCAATCTTGAGACACCTAGAAAACATAAAA
>JAVSBS010005356.1:95746-128174 GCA_033124195.1 Coracias cyanogaster
ACCGCTGCAGTGAACAGATACTCCAGTTGAATCTCCTGACCGGCCTGAAGCTTGGGGAGGGAGGAGGGAAGGTGTCCCTGACATCAATTTAGTCCTTTAGAGACCAAAATTATTTTTCTTAGTATCACAGCAACCTAAGCAACCTGGCATGGAGTTCACTTCATGTATAAACTTTCAACAAAATCAAATGGTAACTAAGGATTCATACTCAAGATAATGAAGCAGCTTAAATTAGAAAAGAATTCTTTCTTTTCACCACATGGCAATTCTTGGCAAAAACTCCTGATGGTTTTCAGACGCAGATGAGAAGAAATGGCATTAAAATTAATTAAATGATAACCCCTTAATATACACAGAGAATGTTTTCAGTGCTGTTGCCAAAGAGCAACGAAGATGCTGTATCGAAAACGACACTACGCTGGGTAATACCTTGGTTTAGGTGCGTGGCCTCTGTAACCTGAATGCCATTCACAGAACACTGCGCTCCATTCAGTGGTATCAGAGTCACAGTACCGTTGAGATTTTCAAAGATGCAATGCTCACTTTCCAAATCAAGGCCATGAAGAACTAAGCACAAAGAAACAAGAGAACACAATTAGTCTCCTAACAACTAGAAAGATTAGAATTCTGATTCTTAGTTCATTAAGGACACGCTGTGCTACGTATCTAAGAGTATCTTTCCTCTTCATTCTAGACAATGTTTTCTTCCTTCCTTCATCATCTCCTGCAGACCTTAAATGTTGACCCTGATTATTGTTTTGTTGTAGTGGAAATAAGCACATAGGGTTGGCTTGAGGTTTTTTGGTGTAATGCTCTTTCCTCCTATGTTTTGGTACCTGATTAGCAAACACTGCTTTCCTTCTGACAGAAAAAAAAAAAAAAAAAAAAGGGTTTTTTTAACCAGTGTCACTGGGAAATATTGAAAGCTTCTTGTCCTTAAAGCAACTAGGCTTAAATCTGAGAAGACAGGATATAATACGCAGTTATAGACTAGCAGAGATGGCTGAAGTAAGGTTCTTACGTTCTATGACACTCAAGACCTTTTCTCAGTTATGCTACTTTCTATTTCTTCTTAAACTAATGTTTTATTATCTCTACCTGTACTGTTTAACACAACAAAGCAACACAAGTTCACTAGTTCCATGGAATTTATATAGTTATTTTAATACAGGCATCTTTTAAGCCACAAATATATATCAAACTAAGTTATTTGACACTCAGCCTCTCACCCAAGAATTAAAGGATGCAGTTTATTTAATGAAACTGCCTTCCAGCCGTGTGTGTGACAAGGTCCGCCACTCAGTAAGAAGCGAGTAAGAAAATCAGTAGAGGAAGCCTACCTACTTTTTACCAACTTCCAGAATTTTCCTCAATTCAAATCTAAAGTCCAAAGACTGCTTTAGGTAGAACAATTCGATCATTATACAAAAGGTTAAGAGAATGACTGTACAGTAATTGTGACAGGTGCTGTATGAAAAAGGATGGTATTTTCACAGGATGTTATTTCAAGAGAAGCAAGAAATAAATTAGTAACAAGTATATGAATAAATTTTAAGCCCACAAGCTCTTCTAGAAGTCATGCTCTTTGAAGCAAATCCCACATAATTCAGCTCTCAAATATTCTAAAAATGAAAATATGCAAGAGCATACAGACAACGAACTGAAAAAGGGAAAAAAAAAAAAATGAAGATTTGTTCACATATTGGGGTGTTACAAGAAGGAAAAACAACTGGAGATAGAAGATTAAAGAATGCCAAATTCATACCAATATCCTGTTCTGTCATAGCATCTTCTCTGCCAACATATGTTTGGCCCTCCTAATTAAGAGAGAAATATGCATTATTATCTCCCTTTCTCCCCAACAAAAATATAATTTATTATTCCATTTTCTCAGGGTAATCTGAATGAAATATATGTTTAAATATACATTTAAAAAGTCCAATACCATTTTTAGAATACCTTCACAGTCGTTATTATACAATATTATTAGCAAGTTCAAGTTTCAACTGCCCTGTCTAGAGCCACTTTTGTAGTTTTGAGGCAGTTAATCTAGATTTGCACCTCAAGTCAAGCTTTACAATGAGATGAATAACAAACCAATACACATAGGCAAGAATATTAAACACCTATCTCTGGTTAACTAGTTGACCCTCAGGATAAACCTAAACCATAAGTTAACAGATATTTTAATCAAATCCGTTGCAACCTCTTAAGAGCTTTTCTTACTACAGCGGAAAAATGTAAAGCGCTTTTCTTACTGTAGTGCAGAAATGTAATGAGCACTATATTTAGATAGAAAATTAATACTACAATTTGTCTGCTGACAAAAACGACGAGGCATACAAAGGCTATGGAAACACAGATGTGTATTTACCTTCAAGTGGTACAAGATGATACCAGTACTGAGAAGATCATCATCAATGCCAATCAGATGAGGCAGTTCAGAATCCAGCACAACACCTATCCCTTCTTTCCTCAGAGCCAAGGTTTGCTCCTGTAAAGGACAAAAATCTATTTATTAGAATACGCAAGAAATACTGCTCTTCCTTCTCTTTCTAAACCAAGTTTAAAGTAACTTATTCTCTGTAATATCATGCAAAAAAAGAGCGTTTTGTAAATGTTTTTTCACATTTTCAATGCGACTGTTGTATATCCACTGACTGAGCATTCCAAGCTTGCTGCTCAGGAAATCTGTGAAGGTGTTATTTGAAAGAAACCAGGCAAACAGCTGAATTATACTAGATAAGGAAGATCAATCAAGAGCATAAACAAAGCAATGATGTCTAAAAGCAAGCTACAGACCACCTTGCATAAGAGTAAGGAGAATTTTTAAATCCTCAGAATTCAGTACAGCTAAGGAATAGAAAACTGAAAACTCTTTGGCAATCCTTTAAATAAATCGAATCTTGCACAACAAAAACTCCAGACATTTGAAAACTTGATAAGCCTAAGCAGTTAAAACATCATCCAATGTAAGGGAAGCACTGACAATGGTAAATAAATGTAGGAAATATTTGCAGCATGTCATTTCAATTCTTCAAAATTCCTTTGGGCCACATTGTACAGCCACCTGTAGGATGAAGAATCATTCCACAGGACTACAAGTGGGACATTTCAACCTTGGATAAAATATCATGCGATGTGGTACTGATCAGACAGTCTATGCAATAAAAAAGACATTAACTATAGCTTTGAAATAAGCTTCAGTATTTATGAAGTTTATTTTTCAAGTTGAAACCAAATCCTATCACCTTCTAGACCTGGAATATAATGGCAACAGAGACTGTGAACATGTACACATGCCATCTTTCAAAATAAATGCATTTTTCTCCCTAAAACAGCTAAGCCCTTACAAGCCGAGGAAGGCTGACAACCTAGGAAGGAGAGGCAACATCAGCAAGCACCACTTCTGTGTATTATAAGGCACACACTTTTCTCCTGGTGCTAGTAAACAAAGAAAATTGGTTTTCTGACAGCAGCATGACTATTTCTTTTCCAAGTCATCAGTATGCCTTCTCCAGTGCCAACCAAGACGCTACACATGTTTGTAAGAAAAAACAGCTAGATTGTTATATGTATTTTCCCAAGTACAGCAACTTGACAAATCTGAAAGAAGGAAACAGATGCGGTACCTCAATTCCCTGCACAGTACAAAACATAGTCAATATTGATACTGCTTTAAAAAATTCTAAGTATGGATACATCTGGGCAAGACAAGATGATGACACAATGTAGAAGAGACACAAAACCAGGAAATCTTGCTGTGGTCATGGATGAATTAAGAAGTTTTCCAGCATTCAGAAAGAAGCTGTGATTCATGCTGCTCAGCAGCTCTCTGACATTCGAACTGCACCCAGCTATTCCTTGGTATTCTAAAAGTGACACCTCATAAACCCAAAGAATCCAGCTTAAATCGTTGTTCAAGTGAGTAAGTCATTTCAGCCAAAAATAACCATCCCAATAAATATCTATTGAGTAGCATCTACAGTTATACATAATTTTACAAGTTCCCATATGATGAGGTTGAAGACTTAAAACACTGAGGAGTAGCGGCCGTTTACACAACTTCTGACACTTTCAGATCGATGGAACTGGCAAAATATTAAGAACTGAACATTTTTTTTCCCCCCAGCATAACAAAGCATTTGACAACATCCCTGACTGAGGAAAAAAATAAACATCCCAGGAGGCACAGAAATTATCATCGGGTGAGAAAAATAGCTCACAAATAATTAAGAATGAAGAAGAAAATGCTTCTTCATTTTCCCACCTTTAATATTTAACATGTTTTTACTATATTCAGAAATAAAGCACGTATAATTGTGATTTAAAATTGATGTGTTGCTTATTTATTCAGAACTAAAATTAAAGAACACAAATTAATTGAGCTTCTAAACCCTTATTTTGTAAATTACTACCATTTACACACAGAATGCATCCTGTTGATGGAAGCACTATAATAAATGCAGCAGACAGTAGCTGTGATTAACTACAATATTTTTTCCTTAATATTTGCTGTAAATTAGTTTTTATCTTCAGATAGAATTTATTAAAAATCCTGACTCCTGATCAGGTATCTGGAGAAACTGCTAAACTTGAAAATTTAATTCCAGATTCAAAAGCTTCTGCAAGGAAGGCTCCAAATGCCAAACTGTGCTCTTTTGCCCCAAACTGAAACCACAGAAACCTCATCAACAATAGATCTTTATTACTCCATTCTCCCACAGAGAGGGAAAGAAGAAAAAAGCTGGAAAGAAGTAGCCAAATTGTCCCTCTTTCATCTTCAATGGCATAGAAAGGATGCTTCTAAAGGAGGATGGACCTCTTTTGATATAAACTGAAGGTCTGTAAGCTATTATATAAGGCAGAGAAATTATTAAGTTTGAGCCATGATTTGATTCACTTTCTTCTGTGCAACACAATTTTAAGAAGCAGTGAATCCATAAGTCAAATGACAGGAGCAGGAAAAAAAAAAATCACTGCCCCTATTAAAGAACCACTAATTCAGAAAATTTATCAAACCCGCAAGGTAGAGTTTAAGAAAGGTAGAGGTACCACATGCGTCTTAGCTTGAATTATCCTTGAACAGAAAAGTGTACACATACTCCCTTCAGTATTTAAGATGTGTTCATAAACCGTAGAAAATAAAGCAAGCCGAGTATTATGCAACAAAGGAGCACTTCAGTTAATATCAACGGCTACTGTGTGAGGAGAAAAAAAAGGGTTTCTATTTTTGGAGCTGCTAGATCAAATGGACTCATTTGAAGAGTAAATCAGAAAATTCTGAGTCAGTACACAAGAAAACACTTCTGTGAGTCAAAGTTGAAATAAGGGGATCCTATTGTATATTTAAATTATGGTCTCCTCAGCTCTGACTCAGCAGTCAGAAGTATCCTGACACAATAAATTCGTTAACACTTCTGTAAGAGATACAAAAGCTGTCATGAAATCTCATCCCTTCTACACTGATGTATTAGGTTTGTGGTATTAACTGATACAGTGGCATCTCCAAGCTCACAGCTAAGATATGTTC
Source organism: Coracias cyanogaster (assembly GCA_033124195.1). Lineage (NCBI taxonomy): Eukaryota > Metazoa > Chordata > Aves > Coraciiformes > Coraciidae > Coracias > Coracias cyanogaster. The sequence goes on from JAVSBS010005356.1 coordinate 101,280, forward strand.
TGGTAGTTTAAGAACAAAATCTTTGTGTAAAATACTTATTTGAGCTGGAGAGTTATTCTTCATCGTATACAACTGCCCATGATGAACAACACCTCTAAGATGCAAAGGATTTTTTTAAATGTATTTTTTTTTAATGTATGCCAAAAAAATGGAACCACACAAGTTTCCTTTTTTAGCCAAAAAGATATTTTCTTTTTAAATTTAATTCAGTAAGCCCAGAAGACATTTCTAACATTCCCCAAACAATCTACTAGTGGAGTGAAACATATGCTGCTACTGGTCCTGCACATATTAAAGAGTACACGTAATTACTACACTGCCCTTTCAATGAACGGAACCTCTTGGAGGAGTTTAATTTGTTACACTTTCCAATGCAAAAACCCAATTCTTTTATTTAAATATTGAACAGTTAGCTGCTGGCACACAGTCCTGAGAATACACTGTGCAGACGCTTTCAGTAAAACATGACAATTTACTTAGCCAGCATAATGTTCAGATGTCTACATTTAAATTATGCAAAAAAATGCATTATACCAAATTAAAGAAATTATGGGTAAAAATGTGCAATAGCAAAAGGCTTTGCATCAATATTTAACCAGACTATACTAGAGCAGATTCTTATGCTAACAGGTACTTTGGGTGTGTTTGATTTCATTGAAAACATGCTATTATAGCTTGAGTTCACAAAAATGTCTGAAGATTCTCAGTGGCCTGGCACTAACATTAAGCTCTCTATAAAATACAGAGATGTAAACTGTATGCAAGGGAAGTTCTTAATTGGTTTTTCTCCACTGATGTTTTCAGTACACTTTGCATTCCCTTTTAAATCACTGGAAACAAATGCTTCGTATCTAGAGAAGAAAAAAAAAAAGCCAACTCTATACTGCTCAGAATTCAAAGATACATGAAAATACTCATTTCCAAACCCAGCAGATCACAGAGTTAGGGGAATAGAAAAGAAAATGATTTGGCAAGACTTCACAATAAAAATGCAACCCCTTGTTAAACTGAAGGACACTGCAGACATCAACAATTTACATAGATGCAAGAAATTAACTGGAGAAATGGTGAGGAGAGGGAATTACTTGTGGGTAAAAAGCATAGGGTATATCCAAAGCTCCATGAACGACAGAAAGAAAGCAAGGCAAGTTTTCTGGGGAAGGATGGCTACCCACTTGCCCTATTTTATATTTCAAAATTAGATACCGCTGAATAAACTTTACTTCACCTATGAAGGTATTTAATCTGAGGCAGTATCATTTTTCTTTAACAACAGTAATAAAGAATGGGCATGTTTGAAGTTTGATTTTAAACCAGATTTCCTAGTGTCTCAATGTTTATTATCTGTAAATATACCTTCAAAATTAGTATTATCAATTCTTTGTCCTTTACCCTCCTGCTGACCTTAAAAAAATTTCTTACAGCAATGAGTTCTTGAGCTACTACGCATAAAAATCAACATTAAAACCCCCACTTCTCATTCACATTTACACCTCTTTTTGATACAGTGAATTGTTTTTATCCTGTGTTATGAGGTAGTAAGAAAGATCCTGCTACTTTAAACTCAAATTTGTAGTACCAAAAAAATCACCTAATGATTCATTATGCAACTTTTTCTGCTTTTGATGAGTTACTTTTCAAAATATCTGTGCAGAGAAGTGGCAAACACAGAAGCAGCACTTATGGCTGAAGAGAAAACTCCTTTTCTGGCCACCTCCATAGCTTCTCAAATTTGTAATTCATAATTCTTGATCATTCTTTCATAGTTCTTGAGATTTTCGAGAAAATGAGGAAAAATTCTTTGGGGGACTGTTTTTGTTGTCTGCTTTTACCTAGTCCTTCCCTTTTCTTCTTAGTTTCTACAAGGTTTAGCCCAACAACTCTAGAGCCACCGTGTCTTCTTCAGATCATATCTCCTTTAATAACACGTAGCTTTCTGATTTTCTGCATAAACAAAGTGCAGCAATGCTACTAGTGTTATCTATATTCATAACCTTATATTTTAACAACGTGCACTGTGTGCCTTATTAAGAGAGAAAAAAAAAGACAAAATTTGCATTAAATAGTAAAAACTTGTGGAGATCCACTCACAATCCTGACAACTCTAAAGAAACTAAACTCCAATTTACCAGCTCAACTTTTCACTTAGGCTTTTTTAACCTGTAAATTCTTTCTGCATTTAGCTGCAGGTTGTCATCGCATTAGAAAGCCAAACAAGCTGAATTATAGATCAGCGAGGCTTTATAGAATAAAACCCAGGAATAGTTTAGCTGAATAAATTATTGAGCTTCCATCAAACAATTGAAGTACACAAACTAAATTATGCTGCGGTTTTCCATATTAATATATTGCTTTGACACCCTAACTAAATGATCCAATAATTAGGAACTCAGATCAAAAAAATATTATCTTATGATTGTATGCATCATCTGTGCATTCCACAGGTGACTAACTTATCTGTAAAGTTAAGAAATTTTCCAGATATGTCATTGGGATATGTAATGCTTTTATTATTCCTATGAGAAAATACTGTTTATCATTATGTTCCCCCTCTGCTTATTTTTCTTTTTAACAAGGGAATATTTTGTCTACTTAGATAAGACAGATGATGCTCCGCCATGCAATTCCTTTCTTATGCAAGCTTTAAAAATACCGTTTGCAAATATATTAAATTCCATGTGGTACTGGTTAACAATAACTGTCCTCAAAACATATTAAATTCCATATGGTATTGGTTAACAATAACTGTCCTCATCAAAACGCCTCTCTCACTTTGGTCTTGGACTTCAATTCATACACAATCCTTCATGACTTGTGTCATTGCTAAAGGCTCAAGCCTGATGCAAAACCCATGAAGCATTTCTACTGCATGTTCCTTGATGTTTGAGCAAATACTTGCAAATTGGCAACCTCCTATTAAGTCAAAAGTTTACATAAGAGCCCTGACAGAAGCCAGTCTTATAAACTCAACTATGCAACGAGAGCACCACCCTTGTACAAAACAGCTGTAGACCATGGCCCAGTTCCATCTCTCCATTATTTCTCTTCCCTTCTAAATACAAACTTTCTGTTATTTTCCACTCAAAGCCTATTCCCATTATTTGGGTGGTGCAGTCCTAATGTTTCAGAGGTTTTTGGAGGGAATGTTTTAACGGATTAAAAATAGCAGGATTTAAGAGGAATACGCTGCAAACAGACTTCTGTTTCTATTTACAGAAATTATCTGAATAATTCTAGATATAATTCTTCTGAAAGAAAAGTGTTACATAAACAGATGGATGACTACCCTGAATTTTCAGCTGCATTGCATGCTAATTATTTATAAAGAAGACACAGCCAGCTATTGAAGTTGCACTCACAATATTAAGAGGAGAGCACGCTACAAATTTAGTACAGTTGCCAGTAAGCCCTACAAAACACCTGACAAGTTCTGCAATTTAAGGAAAATTTCAGGAATTTAGCCTCTACTTAAAATGTCAGTAATGTTGCTCCCACTTGAGGGGAAAGAACCAAAAGTGACTTCCTACGTTACCAAGTGCAGTTCCTAAATACCATAATAATTCATTTTATAGATTACACTCGGGATCTCATCCTTTATAGAATGTAAACTGTGTTCAAACGTTTGGTCTGAACTTACTAAAAGTCAGTTCATACTCATGTATTCTGCGTCACTATTGACATGCAGCTGAAACAATTTTTTCCTTCTCTACCATTTACTCATTGCTACAATTGCCGACAGTGGTTAGATCTACTCCCCTCACTGTGGTTGTATCAGGCCAAACTCCAAACATCTCCTCCACATGACTGGGCTCACCATAGCCTGGGATTTAACGCATCCTCCCTTGACCTTGATGACCTACATGCCACATTCCCAGCATATATGCAATTTCGCCAGTACCGTGTACAATGGCACCTCTATTTTCCACTCACTGCACAACATATTTATCTGATCCTTCCAAGATTCATTTGTCTTCCATGCAAGCATACTATCTCACGACAGCAAAGTCTCAGGCCATCCTCCTCCCCTTCCCTAGTGTATTAAGTTCTTATTAGTCTCGATGCTTTTGCACTGCAAACTATTTACCATCAATCACCCTTCTATTATTCTAATCCTTAGAGACAACCCATCCTCTTTGAGAGGCTCTGCTAGACAAATTACATGTCCTAGCTTTAATATCAGCTAAGCTTCACCAGTTAACACACCTAAAGAATGCACTAAACGTGATCATGCCCAAAAATGAGCTCCAACACCACCTCCCACAAAACCTCAGTACTACCAACTTCCCTCCCATCCCAGTACCACTGCTTCTATCACATCCTTTGTATAACCATTTCTTAAAAAATTTAAATTCTAATGTCCATGCTACCTAAATAAGGAAATAGTTTCCTATGTGTCCCAGAGTGAAAGGTTCTACTGATGCCCACAGTGATGAGAACTAATCCTACAGCTGTTTCTAGCAGGGATCACTGATGGACAGAACCAGATCCAGCACATACTGAGCAGACAAACCAGGACCAGCTAACTCTAGAAATGATCACAGGCTAGAGACATAGATAATAATTAAATAGGATACGACTATTTAAAGAAACAACAGATTTGCAGGGAAGCAGGTAGTTGTGACTATTCCCATTTTTGAAAGAGAGATGGCAGAAATAAAGATACTGTTTTAAAGAAGTTTTCACAAGAAAAGCATTCCTTACAAACAAAGCATCCTCAGTAGTCCAGCAAATATAAGCCATTCAGGGGGCAATATTAGTCAAGGTTCTGAGTCTCTCCACAATTTATTTCAGCATAATGAATGCAGGTCACAGTAGCAGTTCTGAATTTAACATTTGCATTTAGCTTTAAATGTTTAGTTCCACTAGGTAGTATTTTAGCAGATTATTTTTCTTTCATTTCATTTTAAGAACAGAGTTTATAATGACTTTTCTAGCAATTGACAAAGGTATAATCACCTTACTTTTTCTCCTAGAAATAATATGTTAGGATTTACTAGGTCAGTGACAGCAAATACAAGTTGTCACTTAGGTGAAGTTTTTAATGCAAATTAAAGGTCTATTAAAAGGTCAGAAATGGAGAAAAATATATTCCCTTTGATCTGAAGGCAAACATTTGAGGATGCTACAAAGAAGACAGAATAAAGTGCCCTTTAAAAACTATCAGTTTGATTTTGTGTACTCAAAGCATAAAAAATAATTGGTGCTTTAAGATGGCACAAATGGTGCTAGCAACTGGTTGTACACATCATTAAGCGAGTAGGATTGTTGATACTCTTCGTTTGCAAAGCTGGTAAACTCAGTTGTGAAAACTAAAGTTTTCTTAGCAACTCTGCACATCTCCCCTTAATTCAAATTCCAGTGAAATAAACCCTATCTAAAAACAAACTCAAATTATATCATTAACAGTATATGAGCTATATGTACATATAAAGATAGATGAAATTGTGTATTATGTCTATATGCACATAATATACTCTCAATTGACTTGAATTCTCTAAATCGCAGCATTTGCAGTAGAACAACTGAAAGCCAGCAGAAGAGACACAGGAAATGCCCATGCCCTTTAATTACACTTAATGAAACTACAGTTTATTTCATCATTTTAACAACGAAATAAACATGAACAAGTCATTGTAATTTGCAATAGCCCAATATAGTAATTTAATTGCTTTAAGGGAGAGGGTAAGGGGACGCCAAATGCTTGAACAGTAATCATAATAGTAGGACCTCTGTTTTAATTAGAAACAATAATGAACCACATGCATAAATGCCAAACAAAATCAACGTATCCATAAAAGAAATCTTTAAAAAGACAGGTCAAACAAAGATGATAAACACATAAAATAAGGGGAAAGAGCAAGATGACTAGAGTATAAATCCCAAAATATAGTCACAAGAAACAGGTACTATTCGTATCAAAGGAAAGTATCCTTTAAAAATTAAATAAAAACAACTTATACTGAGAAATCTATAATGTGGTATGTCTCTAACACCAAGGCCAGAAGAAATATTGTACCTAATTAAAACAAACAAAAACTTAAATCCTATTTTATAGTCAAGACAGTCATTCCAAATATTGACTGAAGGGTAAAGATCCCATCACATTTTTGGAAAGTCCAACTAGAACTGCATGGGAAAAAAAACATCAGAAGGGAGGAATCTCTTGCATTGTAAGTAATCTGGACTACAGCATATTATGGTGTGCTTGGCAGATTACAGTTTTGCCAGATTTGAGTATTTTTTTTAATTCATGGCCCATCTAGCCAATGAGAGTAAATGCTTCCTTTAAAGATAGAAACCCACTGTACTTTAGGGAGAAAATGCAAAGCTGTCTACCCAAATCTCAAGAAGCAATCAGGGACCTTTGCACTTTGCTGACTGATCTGAACCCTAACTTGGAGGGCTGTCATTTTTTTTGCATTCTCAGAAAAACCTCCAGAGGACTACTTTTGGCCAGCTAAAACAAAGAAGAAAGCCATGTTCACCAGTGGAGGTTGTTATATTTACATCCCGTAAAAAATGACGCAAGTTTTTCTTCTTCAGTGGCAAAGCTTTGTGTTATTTTTATAACCCTACTGAGATTTGAGAACGTTAGTGCACAAATGCTGTGTATCATGGCAGCCTTGCCTCTCACTTGGATTCTCGGCGACTTCTGACAGGTATAACTGCAGCTCAGAACTATAGATCTAATGGAGCTAATTCATCCCACTATGTAAATGAACTCAGAATAAAAGATTAATGCACTGATATGAAGTACAATGTAACACTTTTCAATGACTTACAATGACTAGCAAGTAAATATCACCAACCACAATGGGGCAAATCCACTCTTTCGATCTGAAGCCTTTGAGGTAGCCAAGGCAGTAAGAGTTTCATATATTTCAGAAGACATTATAATGGGTCTAATTTTAACTATTTCAATAAAAGCAGACTAAGTGTATGAAATATTCATTTAAATGCTTCATTGTAAGGAGCATATAAAAATATCTCTTAAAAACGTTGCCAACTAGGACTATGTGATGAAGTCAGCTTGCACTAACGATGTAAAATGTCCTTCTTTAATGAAGATCAGTTGACAGGTGGATTAAGATCAAAAAGACAACTGATAAACAAAAGCTCATGACTTCTGAATGCTACTTGTTGAGTTCAAGACAAACTTTGATATTGCTTTACCAAAAGAAATCTATGTCATTAAACTTATAAATATTTTAAAAATAGAGAAAGCTTTTAGATTTCCTATCTGAAGCAGCTTATACTTGGACAAAACTACCAAGATTTAAAACATAAACCCACATACAACCAAATTCTCTCCCAGGCATATTTCAATTAAGTGTCTTAATGAGTGTCTTAAATTCAGCTAATCAATTTAGGTCTTAAGAGACTGGCAACTTTAAAGGAAAATAGCCAAAAGAAAATTCCTCAGGAAGGAGCCCTCTCAGATTTCCCTGGGTTAGGGATACAATAATTTATAATTTCCCTGGGTTAAAGGAATCTTTAACCTTAACATCCTCCTTTGCCTTTCTGCTATGCTCCCTATATATGACCTTAACTCTGAAACCAATCAAGGCCCATCAGACCATACCCTCCTTGCCTCCACATCTCAGAGCTCCCTGGTGGATTTTGCAGCCATCTCTCCATCGACTGAAACCAGAGAAAGAAATAATGAGAGACCATGATGTGATCACGTAATTAAAGACTGTGTAAATAGAGGTAAGTGGCAGGGGGATTACTGTAATTCAGCCGGGCATTTTAAACATCTACAGTTCAGCTGCCCAAAAGTGTGACTTTATATTTGCCACGTTATCAGTTGCATTTCTCAACAGAAAAAGCTTTCCTTGCAAACATTAAGTTGGTATATGTAAAGAGAAAGACAAACAGATCTGTGCTTTCCTATAGGGGCCAATTAACAACTCAAATGAAGAGCAGAAAAACATAGCTATATGATGCTCCTCTTTAACACAGATAATTCCTATGTGATAATCACTCTGCCTAAGACTTATTGCTTTCCTCAACATCCAGAGTGTCTCTGCAGCATGTAATCAGTAAATAAATGAATATCACAGAACAATTGCCATATCAACACTCCAAACTCTGGTTTTCTCAGAAGTCCCATTAAAAAGCTGTCACCACAGAAAATGCAGAAGCACAAATGACAGGTGGATCCCACTGGAAAAAAACAACTAAGTAACTAAGTCCACGTCATTCCTTCATGCAAGCCATAATCCACAACTAGGTATCCTGACTGTTTTTTTTAAAAGCTTCTGGACAACTTATCTTGCTCCTTAGAGCAAATCAAGCTTCCCATGATGACTACAGTATGGGATTTCAAATCGTTTCCCATGACCAGAAATTAGTCTTCAAAACAAACATCTCCACATTCAACTGAAAAAAAACAGGAGAGATGAGTCCTGGCTTTGTCTGAAGATTCACATACGCTGTTTTCTTGAGGCATGTTAGCACCTTTCTCGGCCTACCATCACCTTGTCAAATGCTCATAATGACCACGACTATCCAGTCAAAATTAGAAGTCTGATACTGCAGCCTGATCTCAGGAATGGAAATGGAAGAGGATGGTAAGAAGCTTCTACAGGTAGGTAATAAAACAATTTCACGCCTTGTGGGATCAGACTGCTTCTTCACATAATTAAGGTCTGAGCACCTTTGGACTGCTACAAAATACAAGAAGTCAAAACACTGTTCTTTCTGTTTTGAAACCTAACTCCTCTCCAGATTTGTTTCCTTATGCTGTGCGAACAGAGTCACAAAATGAGAACACACAGGGAAATGAAAAACAACTGAAAACAAAAATAAATTTCTAACCTTTGACAATCAAAGATCTGGAGAAGTGCTCATGCAGGAAGATACTTTATTAAAAAATTGTGCCATACAGAAAATCCAAGAATGTAATGAAACACAATCAGAACAAATCCTTCAGGAAGTATGTCTAGATGCTGTAAATCAGACTTTCAAAGAAATTAAATGTTAGTATTTAACAAAAAGTTCTATGGAAGTTGACATTTTGAAAATGAGTTTAACTACTCTGCTGTAGCTTAGTTGGTCTCAATTATGTCTTCTGGATTTACCTAAGGGTAAAATCTCCAGACGTAGAAACAGTGATATTCATGGATGAACTAGTACTAGGTCAGAAGCTGCCTGAAATCACAATTTTTTTTTCTGCAAAAGCTCCTGAAAACAAATGAGACTTCTTTCACACAGAACAAAGTTGTGCTGGGGAAAAGAAAAAGTTAACTACCCCACAGCAAACCTGTGTTTTTAAAGGTATCCATACAAATCAACCACAACCAAATGGGAATTAGGCATCTAAAACACCTTCAAGCGCTAGTTGATGTTTCAGTACCTAAAAGAGGCATAACCTGAAGCACGCGCACGTTGCCCTCCAACAAATAAAACCGAACCTGTGTTCTCTTTAACAAGACTCTATTGGATGAGTCAATCATTGCTGACAAGATTTTTTTATTTCCTTCCGGGAAGATTGGAGTGGAGAGAGAAAGGTATTAGGTTACATTAGATTTCACGGCTCAGTATTCTTTATACTATGTGTCTCAATAACATCCTCATCCTCAGAGGGAAAATATATAAGTGTACCAGAACAAAATATTCTGCATAATAAAACGATCTTGCTATGGACCAACTGGAAAAACCTACCACAGTGGCAGAAAATAATTTGGAAACAAAACAGATACATTCACAGAGATTTTTTGCATTTGCACTGATAGGTTAAAGCTATCCAGACTACATGCTGAAGAGATGGAACAGACTCACTCCTTACTTCTGAACGCTGCACTGCCTTCTGGAAGACAGGCAGACATTTCATCAACAGATTTCCAGACAACTAGTGTATACATAGTGATCCCTGCCAATATTAGGAAATACATGCCAGGAAACACTAGAAATGCCAGCATTAGGAAAGTTACTGATACAAAAGTTTAGAAGGTAAAAGATTTCTCAAAGCATAAATATTACTCAAAGAACTAAAAGAGAAACAAGGAACTTCCACTGTAAAGCACTGACTGTCTGGGTGAGAGGAACAAGAGGTAGGAGAGGATTAAAAAAAAAAGATTTCAAACTACTGAAATCTGGTTTGGGCTTACTAGTAAATTCCTTAAAGATGAAGGGAGAAGCAGAGCTGAGTATTTAGCTTGTTATGTTTTGGTTGAGACCTGGGTACATGGACATCATTCTTGCTCTGCAGGCTAGCTCCCTTACAAGATACTTATCACAAAGAGATGAGCCAAGACAAAACACTGAGCAGCAGCTGAAAGAAATTCGATTGTCTAATTGTGATTGACAAGAGAATTCCAAGGTAAAAAAAAAAAAAAATCTGTTCCAAGAAAATAACTTTGAAATATTTGAGATTCCCATTAAAGTGACAGCCTACACATTAACTAGGAGAAGCCGTTTTGTTCCATATTGTAGCAGCAAAGCTTCTTCAGAGTGGGTGTCTGTTAAACAAGCCTTTTTTATAGTCTGTGAAGTTGCATATACAATATCACATTTCTATGTGTAATTATGTTCAGCTTGACACAGGCATGATTTCTAGAGTAACAAAATAAACTTTGAATCATCAGCCACAAAAGTAGCAGGTGCTATTTGGGAGGCAAGGGGAAGAGAGGAGGATATGTGGAATGCACCGTCCATGAGGAGGTGTATACTTTCTAAAGTGTTCTAAAATTAAAAATATGCTCTTCCTTTATAAGCAACAAATTAATTATTTATATATTCATCAATTATTAAAGAAAATATTGATTCTCTCATGCATAGGTATGTTAGATAAGGCACAAATTCCTACTATGTCTTCTCTGGTCAATGGGACAAGGAAATAACACCCTCCTGCTGGCTGCCAGAATCAGCTTCAGTACGATTAAAACAAACAGTTTAGTAAAATTGAGACACCTCAGCCTTCCAAGAGGAAGAAACTTCTACTATTCAAAGCTGCAAAGAAAACCACAACTGAGAAGAAACTTCCTAATCAGATTTTTCCGTCTCCTACAGCATTCGACCACATCACCCTCATCAATCAAGAAAAGTCATTAAAGAATCTGTAACAACGGAGATCAGAAAACTGTAGGTTTTTTGTGAACAGCTTACTGTGAAAGTGCAGGTGCTCCAGCAGCAGCCCACACAGGCATCAATAGCTCTCTGAAATGAATGTCAATTAAAAAGGCAGATGAAGAACTGCTTAAATGAGCAACTGCTAAGATAGTGAAGCTAAAATGATGGAAAATGAATGATGCTATTCCCTTAAAGAATACGGGAATTGCAGGAGCAGTTCTCAGTCTCATAAGGTCATCTTACCTTCTCCATTTTTCATTCTTTCTCTTCCCTCTTAGAACTGATCGCCATGTGCTCACTGCTGACACACAGCTATTAATACACAGAAACCTTACTATTGTAGGGCACCCCAAAGCACCGCTATGCTTAACGTGCTGCAAGGATTTCTATCAGAAGCCCTGGCAGATTCAAAGTACTTTCTCAGGAAATTTGGCCTTCCATCCTGGACTTACAAGGACAAGCTTAGCAAGTTGGAATGCCTGCTCCTTGACACTTTAGACCTTGTATAGACAGACCTACTACTGACATCTGAGAAAAATTCTCTGAATAGAACTGCAGGATTTGGCTAATTATAAGTAGAGGTGCCTGTTTGGCTGCTCAAGCTTCCTGGACACCAGCCTGTAAAATCCTATTTTCCAGTGGCTTACAAAATTTAAACCATCAAAGCTGCCATTTTCCATGCTGGAGCACCTGCTGCAGGCTGGTTTCTGCCCCCCCCAGCTTGCATTTAAGGGAAAACTATTCTTCCATTTCAACAAATGGGGCACATGGAGCCTTTTGCTATGTCTCAAGTGGAGCAGGCTTCACCTCTTCACATGTGTGACTGCATTGGGCACACATTAGTCTCAAAAGAAGTTTAGATACTGCAGTGCTGACTTTTGGGGCAGAGAACAAGATTTTTCTTGAGATTAGTGATCCTTCCTAGCAGGAGGTACTGTACCTTCCAGCTGAGAGACAGCAACTCTGCCCTCGGTATTCTTCATGCTGGTATCTAAAAGGGGGAAAGGGCCTGGCTAGAAGAGAAAGAAATAGGCTATCTTAATTCATCCTCTTTTCCCATATGCATTACAATACAGTCTTTAATTACATGATCATATATTTTCTACAGGACCTGTGAATAATTCATTCCATAGACTGTACTTTGGGAATGAATCAAGAGTGAACTAGACTATTATCTACAGGACTCCTACCTCATTTGTTGCTAAAGCTGGATGATGAATGAGTTATGGAATTGTAGAGGAAAAAAACCTAGTCTCATAGCTAATACATTTATTCATTTTAAAAGCTATTTCATTTTTTGTGTGTTTCTTGGGGGATGGGAGAATTGAGAAGTGTTTCACTTATCTAAAGTTATGGTTTATTTATTATTTACCTAGAAATTAATCTCTGCTTCTATAGAGATGAATCTAAAGTAATAGATGACTTTAAATCTCTTAGTCCCTTCCTCAGGGCCAAAATGTAACCCTTGCTATTGAAAGACACTGAAGACAGGAGCAGGACTATGCACACTGGTAAGCAACAACTACTAAGGAAGAAAAACAGGCTTCAGGAATAGCAACACAATAGAAAAGCCTTTTCAAGAGAGAGATGTATAGGCTTGGCTTCCAGTATGTTCTTGACCCTCACAGCCCAGCTACTGAGGTATAGAGTGAGTGAACCTGAGGAGACACATGGTGGACTGAAACTGGACCTGCCCTCGCCTCTCTTCAGGAATACAGCCTGACTGCAACAGCGGCAGATTTGTTCTGCCATCTGCGTTTAAGACATCCCTTAGTGGATTTCATTAGAAATGTCATTTCTAGGTGGGAAGAACAAAGCATGAGCACATCACTCCAGTAGCACTTCTACCATCAAGTTGCTCAGTTGCCAATTAAGACATGAAGTCAGGTGCACAACAGCACCATGTACTCAAAGCTATCAGAATCCTGCGCTAATGAACTCCTAAATACACTGCTAAAAACACCAGCATAATAAAATGGTTCTAGTATTTCATATTCAACACGCATTGCCATTAGAAACAGTTTCTTTGTGAGGGACTCAAGATAAATTTCATCTAAAACGCTTTTGTTGGAATTCTTTTCTACCCTCCCATAACCAAGTCCAATGAGAAATTTACATTCTGTCTTTTCTCCTTCTCACTACTCCTCTGCTGATCCTTTAGAAGAAACAGCTTTCAGGGCATATTTCTTCTTCTTTTTTCTACAGGCTAAATCAGGAGCTTCCCCTGCTTTCAATTTAGCTCCCCTTCCTGTCACAAGAAAATTAATAGAAAAGCAGATCAAATGCCCAGAAGGAATTGTTGAACAAGTGGCATCTGAGCTGTAGAAAGGATTTCAAAAGCAACTCACTCCGTCTGACTCCCTCTCATTTGAAAACTGCCTACAAGCCCCAGGGATGGATTAAAGCTAAGCACGGCCTGGATAATCCACAAATGCAGGGCCCCAGTTCTAAGAAGGACAGCAGTGAAATACCTGGGACTATGGTTATTCCTAGAAACCAAAGGGCTTCTTTTGGAATGTGCAGCCTGGATCAACCGAACTATTCAACCCTGTCTTAATCCATGGTTTCTGAGCTCAGAAACAGTGGCTCTCAACCATGCTTCTCTGATGGTCCAGGTGGTTTCAAGTGGGAAAAACAGTTTCAAACTGAAATAAAAACCACATCAGTAGCATTAGGCATCTCTTGATTGCAACTTCTTAGCAGAAACTGAAAATTAGAAGTGGTCAGTTCACCACAGAGGCATCACAAGCAGCTAAAGAGGCTGCAAGAGAGAAAGGAGGCTTCTTAATAAGATGAAGGCAGGTGGCAGGCAGACTCGAAATCAGACAACTATTTCTTCTGAAATCTACTTTTGACTGTTGCACTCAACGTTCCCCAGGTGGCTGAAACCCCTTCAATAGTGTTTCTATTAGGAAAAGAGCTACAGTAGATCAGTAGTACAGCTCCCAATTTAATATTTTTTCTTCCTCTGACAACAGCAAACCAATGCTGAGAGTGGACAAAGCACTGGAAAAAATCATTGGCGAGTGAAGAGCAATGAGAGCTGCTCTCTTGAAAAAAACCCATGCGTATCTCAGGACAATCATATAACCCCTTAAAAAGTTTCTGGTTTTTCACCTTTACAGAAAATTCTCTCCATTGTATTTTCTTTCTTCTCAGTTTGCCTTGTCTTAGGCTTCCTTATCAGACTGAAGCAAGGGGAGTGAACAGGTAAAGTAATAATCTGCATTTAATAATGGCATCTGTTTAGTAATATAGTATGAAAAAAACAAAGTCTATTTAAGGTAAAACAAATGAAGTTTGGTTGGTCTATGTTGAAACTCAAATTCCAAAGCAGAAATCCGTGTGCTGGTGAATAGCATAAAGATCCTGGGATGAAAATACATTTGTTTTATCATAATGACCAAAAAAGCCCAAAAAAAAGCAGGGCAGAGAAGATATGATGTGTTTTCATATCCCTCATTCTGAATCAACCTCAAAAAAAGTCCATCTGTAGAAGCTTTGGCGAAGGGAAGATATGTGACATTTAGTAAAGACAATTTATCCCAACTTTAAATCTTCTAACCAGAACAAGTGATTTTTATGGACTACAACCACTGCCAGCAACTGCTACACTTGGGAAATAAATAATGCACGAGGCCAGGTATAAGAAAACAAACCCTAATAAGAGAGAGCTAAACTAGACATTACTTGTCATGGCTCAGGAGGCAGGAGTTGTGGGTAAATACTGTACAAGGATTGAGAATAGTAAATATTCCCTTGTTTTCAGACAACTTTCTCCAAAAAAAGATGGCAAAAACCCAGTAAACTTATTAAATTTTCATGTACTGAAATTCAATTATAAATCTACAGCAGTGATTAATGAAGAGAAGAAAAATGTTAAAAGAGACAGTTATAAATAGAAGCTGCATATCATCACCACTGGCTTTTCAACTGCAAGATCTGTTAAAACAGAAAGCAAATAGCAAAAAAGTGGCCTGGTGAAAGACCTGTATGTCTAAAAGGCCATTTGCTTTCTCAACTATATTGCTTGGTCAAATAAAAGATACTATCTCTCCTGGAAACTGTTCTTTTATATCCCTAAAATATCAAAGCTACAACAAAGTTAAGGAAATAAATGTTTTAAAGGCTTTGGCTAAAGCAATTTGTCAAACTTTATAGATATATAGGCATTTGAGAAAGAAAGTTGAAAAAACGTACTGACAAATAATTGCAATAATTTTGAATGTACATGATCACTCTACAGTGCATCCCACCAGTGAACTGTTGTTCACAAGCATTTCTGTCAAAACAGTTACTCAGGTTCCTTGGGACTTGCTCCTAAACCAACGGTTTGGCATTCTCATAAATTCATTTTAGTAGATCTGAACAGCAATGAAAGTCAAGATATTGCAAATCATTTTGCCTTAAAAATATCTGAATTAAATCTGAATTAAGCATGCACAAGAACCTGATTTTTGTATCTGCAGTGACATCTACTGCAAGAAACCAAAACCACACTTAAGCAGGTTTCCAGAGAAAGTGAAACTATTATCATTTATTGTGTGATTTCTGACTGAGATAAACAAGAATAATTAACATCAGCCCTTTTGGAACTTTCTTAGTATCTTGTCTTCTGCACAAGAGGCACAAGCCAGCTGAAGATAATTCTATTAAACATAATATGTTAATAAGAGACTATTTAATGCAAATATGCATTTCTCCTTTCCATACAAATTCAGTTTGATAAATGTACATATATTACATAATATTTGGAGGGCAAACAATTGTTGAGAAAGCAAACATCGCTAGGAACAGCGTTGTTATTCTATTTATTCTATCAACTTTTCTAAAAGAAAACAAATTCAGCAGTAACATCTGACTTAAATTCTTTCTGCCAGTTCCACAGATATGCAATCCTGTTTTTATTTTGCGGTGATTTTAAATCTCTTTCTTAAAAATTTGAGCAGTAGACATAGCTTGTCAAAAGGAAACAAACTGGAAGCAGGAAATGCACGTTGTCTAATACAGATGACAAATAGTAGAAGTTACAAAATAACAAAATTTGTTCAAAGGAAAGTACAGATTTCAGTCTCCTGTTAAAAGTAGAGTTATGCTTCAAACACAGCCAACAACATTCTAACCAAAATGCAACATCAACATGTCTAACTAGCACCAATTTTACAAAAATGATTCACTTACTGAAATGTAAAAAACCCAAACCCTTAGAAACAAGTGTTATTCCTGCCAAACACACAAATAAACACATATGCCAAAGCTGAAAATGAACAGTTAAAGCATCATGTATACATTGTTTTGTATATAAATGTACACCATTCCTCTAAATCCCTTTCTTTCATTTGACCTATAAATACAACCGGTTTAGAACCTGTGTTCAAGAGGCATGTGTTCAGAAGCCATAAAAAGTCACATGTACTTTTTAAAGGCAGGATTAAAACCTAGATCAGAGTCTTTTGTAAAAACTTCTTAATACGCAATGTTCCAATACTCAATTTACCAAATGGTTGATACAAATAATTACAAATATCAAGATACGTTTTTTTCAACAGATTATTTTATATAATTTCTAAATTTTAAAAAAGAAACCTCCTAGTCATTCATCAGTGATCTAGGACAACTACACTATGCATGAGGTTCCTCGTGTTCTAGCAATCTTACAATGCAGCAGGCAAAAAACCCACAAGATTGTGTTGGTTACTAAAAGACGTTGAGCAGGGAAGTGTCACAAGTACTGGTTTTTGGACAAGAAGCCCATACCATGGTTAATGGACTATCACCATCACTAGTGATACAGTAAGTAGCTCTAAAGGAGCCCGAGAGCTTGTGCAAGTTCTCTACCCTACAGCAACCAAGAAGTGGATTTATTAGAGCAAGAATTTGACGTGAAAGTAGCAGGTGTTAATTGAGAGCACTTTCCACCTGACGACGGAGGTTATTAAAACAAAGACAAGAAAGAATGAAGAAAACAAATGTGCATCAAAGGGCAAGGTACTGGAGCAGAACACAAAAGAAGTGAGAAGAGGAAAAGGAGACAAGCCAGTCAAGACTAATAGGAAACAACAAAAAGGCATAAAACAGGAAGATGGTGACATATGCCCAGCCTTACAGGCAGCAGAACTGAGATAATGCTGGTTAAGTACCATTCAAAACTGTGGTTTAAAAATTACCTGGAAATGCAAATAAGTGTAGACTAATTCGGCATTTATATAGAACACAACAAACTGCTCTTGACAGAGTTCAGTACGGTATACAAGCTAGCACTGAAAGGGAATTATCAAAATCAAAATCTACTAGCTCCTACTACCCTAATCAGTACCTAATAAAGAGCAACACAATTATTTAGTGTTTTGGTCTCCTGGTGTCCTTTCTAGGTATAGCCAAGATTCCTAAAGAAAGAAATTTCCATTTGTGTGAGTATGTCTACCAAATAAACTGCCTGTACTTACTCACCATGGCAAGTTAAGAGTATTTCATCTTCCCTGAAAAAAAGCATGATATTAAAAAAAAAAAAAAGTTAATGCTTGAAGATAGACTATGGTTTTCTTCCCCAGGCAGAACAACCATAGTTAAGGCATAAAAATGTACCATTAACCAGTAGTCAACCAAAGGGCACAAAAAAGAAAAAGGATCAAATAAACAGTGTTCAATAACATATTTACACAACATGTGGTAAAGTGTGGAGCAGAATTAGTGTTATTGATGAAAGTGAGGTGGTGTCACTAAATCCAACAGGACAAAGCCAGCTTGAAGCAGCTACTAGTTAAACTATCGATCACGAGAATTAGACACACACACAAAAAGAAGAGACCCTGTCCTTTAATAGACTCTGAGAAGACAGATCTCTCTGTATCCTTTGACACCAGTTGAGCTCTGCCACACAAAGCTAATGACATGACTAGAATCAAACAACTTGATAATGAAATAAAAGGTAACTCTAAATCTACTTAAAACTTTTTTTTTTAAAAAGAGCATCTAAATACCGTAATGCTAAGTATAAATGGCATACATCAAAAAGGCAAAAACTAAAAGTCAAACCAATTTCTACAAACCATAAAGGGGAGAAGAAATTTAAAAGAAAGTTGGGAAGGAAAAACAGCAGAGGATTATATAAAGGAGTACACATTTAAAAAAGATTAATATAAAAGGTGCTAAAGGTTAGAGAAAGAAATTGGAACGTGCACAAAAGACGACAAAAATAAGATGCTAGTAAAAGAGAAAAGATCTCTAGGAGAATGATAACACATGCAGTCAAATATAGCAGCCACATCAAAAGAAGTTTTGTACCAATTAAAGCCTCAAAGAAAGAGAAAAATCGAAAGTTGGATAGGTTACCCTAACATCTTAGAAAGCATCCAAAGAAATTGCAGACCCCAGGATTGATCTTTAGCAGAACAATATAAAAAGGACTAAACTAAGGAAAAATGAGGAAACAGTTTTTCCTCCCTCCTCCTCTTCTCTTTGGGGATGTGTACAAAAGAACATTAACAGAAGGGGAAAAAAAAAAAAATCCATAGAAAGAGTCAATGAAAGTGAGATGAAAGCAAAATCCTAAAAAAAAAAAAAAAAGTAAATGCTGAGGCTGCAAGGCACCTGAAGATAGAGAAGCAATGTAAAACAGTGCTGGTTTGGTTTGTACAGTGCAATCCTTTTGACACCTGGCAACGTTTGAGGGAATAACCCAAAGCCTGTGGGCTTCAAATCAAGCACTATTGCTTTGGGATTTGATGCAGTATTATACCCACTGCTGAAGCGTCATTCCACATATTTATCAAGTTTATTAAGCATTCAAATACCCTCCCTTTGATTAAGAAGAGGGACAGGGGGCAGATTTTAATAGCAGGTTAGTAAGGTTTGAGTGTCCTGTTGTATTATAGTGAGGAGGTCCAGGATAGAAACAATCACCACCACTGGAGACAATGCGTGTCGCCTCAGACAGATTAACCGTGCCAAGAAGCTGCCACGCTATGCAAGAAGGAATACCTCATATGGAGTCAGCAAAAATTTATAACCCCAATGTATGCAGTGTCCCAATCTTTTGCATAAGGAAAGAGGGAGGATTTGTGCTTTAGGTGTGAGTTGACAGTAATTCAGACTCCAGGAGAACCCAGGCAGCTGCCCTGCAAAAGGGCTTCTTCTGCATGCATGGAAGAGAGAGCACGCTATCGGTACTACCATTGCCAGGCCCAAGATACATCCCATCTGACAACAGCATATATGAAGGATTATACAACATGTTCACAGCTGATACTGACATTCAGCCACACGGACTGTGCACTTAATCCAGAGCTGACTACATTTAAAGATAGGATAGTCCAACATACCCCGTCTAAAGATGCACACTGTGATAGAAAACCATAACTTCAGGGGAACTACATGGCAACAAATGTCAAAGGGGATAAAAGCTCCAAGCAGAAATACAGAAGAATACTGGGATGCACATCAGCTGCACACATGGCACTGTGCCGACTGAAATAATTCAATTTTAAGCTGCCAAATACTTTTTAGCAAAAACTTGCCTTCACCAAGTATTCCCTCCTCCTCAGTATTTTCTAGCTGGATAGTGTTTTCCATTCTCTATTCAAAGGTAGCGCTTAGATGTTGCTGGTCTCATTTAAAACAAAGCACAAAATAACTGGCAAGGGTGAATAATTTTGAGGAACATCTTCCCTGCAAACCAGTATGCATCACTTTGTCAGGCCTGACAAAAGCACTGCATTCAGTAAAAGCTAGCTAACTGTTTCCAGCAACATCTAGTAGAAGACACCAGCATGCCCTGTGAATATGGCTTCCTGTATTTTACAAGACTGACGCAAAATCCTTTCAATTATTTTGGATTTAAACATTAATAGATTTTCCTATCAGCCTGTGAGACCAATTCAAAACCATGTGAACTCTGATATTTAGAACTCAGGATGAAAAAAGCTTAACTACAGAGTAGTAACTATAGTGTAACTCAGAGTAGGAAATCCCATTCAGCTACTTGCAAGTGCCTTTGCATCTGGCAGGTGTAGATGAATAGGTAATAGGTAGATGTTTACATGAATTTTTCAAAACCTGAAGCCTAAAAGATTCAGAGCAAAAGGCGGTAGGGACTGAAAAGCAAACGGTTTTTAATTTTCCAAGCCTGTTGCAGGGCAGGAACTGACGGGCAGTCTCAGGACTGCAAGCCCAGGGGAAGGCAAATGGAAGCAGATTTTAAATATCAATAAAAATGTGAAATTCAAAGTACCTTAATGAAGAATGTCCTGAAAGTTACTGCATTATGGCATGGAAAAAGTGGCAGTTGTGAGTGCAGTGAGGTGGATATATGAAGACAGTCTCCTTTCTCAAAGGGTGCTGAGCCATTCTAGTTTTACAAATGAACAACATGTACGGTCTGTGTGCAAGAGGGGGTACATCAACAATGAAACAATAAAAAGCCAGCGAACTTATAGGGAGCCCATTACAAGAAACACCGCTGCTCTCTAGAGTTTAAAATCTGCTTTCCAGTGACTCAGCCTGGCAGACTTCCAAAAAGCCCTTTTCCACTCGTATGCTGGTAGTGATTTCAGGAATCGTTAAACAAGAAGTAAATAAAAATACGGATAGCTTCAGTACAACAGTGTCAAACAGTATAACCAAGAAATCTTTTGCAGATTTTCTTTTTTGGGGCCAAGAAAGTTTTATCAGCTGCTTTTAACGCAGAAGTGAAATACGAGCTATGTTCATGTACTCAAATATCAGTGTATAAAGGTGCAAAATACAGAAACCGTATGAATTAAACAAAAGCTCAGTACCAGAAAAGTAAAATTACAGCTTCTGTGTTTATGTCCTTTATATTCAGCTATTTAACAAATGCAGCATTCCCTTGTTTATATTAGTTGTGCAGTTACCACCTCCTACAATTCTGTAATTTTTGTGCAAGAATCAGCGCATTTCCAACATCAAGCTTTAAAAACTTCACGCACGCTACATCATGTTCATTCTCACAATTGATCAAAATTCACAAATTCTCTATGTTCAATGAATGACCCAATCTAGACGTGAGTAAAGAGAGGATTAATAAAGTTCTACATATATGTAGATGCTTCCAAATAACATAGAAATAATGTAAAACTGGACCCAAAGCATCTCCGAGGAATATGCAAATGGCAATTCCCAGTTCAGTATCTAGACAGACATTAAACAGTCCATTCTGTCACGCCATCTGCTCGGCAGTTACCAACCCTGCTCTGTTCTCTATGCTATTTGTGCTTTATTTTTATTTTTAAGCACGGAGCCATTCAATTTTTCTGGAAGTCAGATAAAAGACAAGTGGTAAACCGAAATAAAAATAAAAGGAATCAAAAAGTGATACACACCAAAAAATCAAGTACAAAAATCAAGTTTCAGATCAGTGATAAGAATAATTTAAAAAATACTTCTAAAATGCTTGCTTGAATTGCACTCCAAACAAGTTCATATTCAGCGTACACAGCAAGTCATGAAAGCTTTGTTTTAGAAAAAGTATCTAATGGAATAGTTAAAATATTTGGCAAAACAATGTTAATCTATGTTATGGAAATTTGGGAAATTATTCCTTTGTGTGCACACACACTTGTGCGCTTGTATGCATGTGTGGGATCAGAAAGTGGTCCATTAAAATATCACCTCACGCTATCAGCTTAATCATGAGCCAAATACCCATATAAAAAAATCTTACCAATACAACTAAACAGCAGGAAAGCAAAGATACATGCAGAGAACACAAAAGTCTCAGTCCCCATCATGCAAAAAACACAGGATGGATCAAGTTGCTCTCTTGGATCTGTACTAAATCTACAAAACGCAAGGGAGCAGTGTGAGGATTTAACTGCTCCAGAAGTAGGCTGGAGTCACACAAAGAGCGAAAGGCAGGCCAGCTTATGTGAATTAGGTGCAAAAATTCTCTGTGTTTGGGACTCCGGAGCATGCTTAGGTCAGATGCATCTGTTCAGTTTGATGAAGACCTACTGGAGGAGATTCAACTGCAGAAATCCCATTGAAAGCTGCTTTTCAAGTTTACAAGCCATTTCTGACCAAAACACAAATCTGAAGGCCAATGCAAAAATCTGTATCCACTATGCACTCCATTCACTAAGATTCCCAATGGAACATAAAAGGTGATTGTTGTTACAACACAAATTCCAAAGGGATGAGGGATCCACTTGCCCCTGCCCCAGGTTTTCATCATTTGCAACTCTATAAAAACATTCAGTCATTTAAAGATCTGTTTCATATTGAGGTCACTACAGTGAAGAGAATAAAGAATTGTGCTTTTATTATTTAAAATCTTATTTTAAAAATACCACGGCAAATATTTACTTTTAAAAACCCTAAAACACTAATTTTTTTTGAATAAGCTAAAACAAGACTGCTAAAATTTGGTGTTATTATAAAAAGCCAAAGAAGGTGACTTATAATATGAACCTTTTTTTGAGGGAAAAATCGTTAAGACTAGTTCACATGCCGAGTTGATAATTTATTTATTTGCCTTACTTTCAGAATATCTTGAGTTTCATTCCACTTGTTTGTCCACTCTTTGGTCAGCTCTTGTACCTAGAAAAAAAAACAAATATTGCAAAAAATCACATCTCTTCTGAAGTCTTTGATAACATATTCTCAGAGAAGTACTAAATATTTGTGCAATTCTTTGTGAAGTTTAGTACTTCATATTTAGAAAAGCACTGTTATTCCACCAATAAATGGCAATATCTACAATATCTCTCTCTCAAAAAAGGAAAAACCAAAATATTCTTAGAGTATAAAATGAACCAAAGGACATGGATAACCACTTCAAATAATGGCAGGTGTTTTCAAAGAAATTGAATAATTCCATAAAGCACTTCACCAGTCCTACAAAGTCTACTGGCACAGATTGATCCCTGAGCTATAACAAGATGACAACTCCCTATGGCACAAGTAGGCATGTTAGGGCTAAAATACTGATGAGGATGGCATGTGGAGGAAGAAGTAAGACAGGCAGCCTTTGGGAGGGAATCAAAGTTTTCTGCAACTTAGAAATTACACAGCTGAAATTAGCTCAGAAGTGAGAAGCTGCTTGCAAAGGCATTGCAGACAGGGAAAGCACTGGGTATAGAGTCATAGAATCATTTAGGCTGGAAAAGACCTTTAAGATCATGAAGTCCAACTGTTAATCCAACACTGCCAAATCCAGCAGTAAACCATGTCCCTCAGCACCACATCTACATGTCTTTCAAATGGTGACTCAATCACTTCCCTGGGCAGCCTGTTCCAGGGCTTTACAACCCTTTCAGTGAGCAAATTTTCCCTAGTATCCAATCTAAACCGCTCCTGGCGCAACTTGAGGCTGTTTCCTCTCTTCCTATCACTTGTTATGTGGGAAAAGAGACTGACACCCCACCTCACTACAATCTCGTATCAGGTACCTGTAGAGACCAATAAGGTCTCCCCTCAGCCTCCTTTTCTCCAGGCTAAACCACCACAGTTCCCTCAGATGCTCCTCCTAAGACTTGTTCTCTAGATCCTTCACCAGCTTCAGTGCCCTTCTTTGGACACACTCCAGCACCTCAAAGTCCTTCTTGGAGTGAGAGGCCCAAAACTGAACCCCATATTCGAGGCGCAGCCTTGTTGAAGCTCAGCCCATTGGCCTCAGCCCATCAATCCAGCCTGACTAGATCCCTCTGTAGAGCCTCCCTACCTTCAAGAAGGTCAACACTCCCACCCAATTTGGTGGCATTTGCAAACTTACCGAGGGTGCCCTCGATCCCCTCATGCAGATCATTGATAAAGATATTAAACAGAACTGGCCCAAATACCGAGCCCTGGTGAGCACCATTTGTGACTGGCTGGCAGCTGGATTTAACACCATTCAACACCATTCTCTGGCCCCGGCCATTCAGCTACTTTTTTATCCAGCAAAGTATATGCCCATCCAAGCTACAGGCAGCCACTTTCTCCAGGAGAATGCTGTTGGAAGCCATGTTAAAAGCTTTACTAAAGTCCAGATAAATACCCACAGCCTTTCCCTCATCCACTAAGCAGGTCACCTTGTCATAGAGGGAGATCAAGTTAGTCAAGCAGGACCTGCCTCTCATAAACCCATGCTGACTGGGCATGATCATCTGGTTGTCCTGTACATGCCGCATGATGGCACTCAAGATGAACTGCTCCGTAACCTTGCCTGGCACTGAGGGCAGGCTGACAGAACGCTTAGGTTTTGTCCTGCCTTTCCTACTCATCCAGTTGTTCATCTCATAAGCTAACTTTCACAGCTTCTGTATCAGTAAAGGTTCTTCTCCTTTCAGAGTCTTTCAGACCTTTTAGAAAGCAGTGCATAGAGGGTGCTTCAGGCAGACCCACCTCTAGCTCTAGCTGATTTGGAATCATAATCACATTAAATAAATACATAAATATATATATACACACACATACACACACATAACACACACACTGTAATTTTTTACATTACTAGATTTCTGTGCAGGAATTAAATACACAGACTTTTAAAAACATGCACAAACTTTTAAAATTTGAATTCACTTCATCTGTGGAAAAGCTGGAAAGAAAAACCCAGCTATATCTCCATATTTACCACCTACAGACTGCTTTCATAGTTATCTTTGCAGACCAGCTACCAATGAGAACTGAAGAAACTTATCTCTACCTGTATCTCAAGATTTAAACAAAGAAAAATAAGCACATTTTTCAATGCACCCTAATTATTCCTAGTGCTGCTAATTGGAGTGTAAAAACAAGAAAAATAATTGAAAATATTAAAGAAAAACATGAAGGACTATCATAAGTCTATTCATCATACTAGAACAATTTTTATTCCTCAGAAAATTTAAAAATTGTTCTTATATAAGGACAAATCAACTCATTGAAGAAAGCCATCATATATTTGGCAGATGATTTAAATATGGTGATAAAGTCTTTAGATCTGTATAAACAAATTAATTATTGCACTCATTTAATTAAAAAAACAGCTATAACCACTGCAATATCTACTAAGAATTTTCAGTAATTATGTCTATTATAATTATCATGAATAGTAATCACATAACCTTCTAATGAGGCTAACAAATGATAATAAAATATGCTCAATATACTCCCCACGCAGAGGGGACAACACTTCTGAGCAGGACAAGCAGTGATTACTGTCAGAGCATGAATAACATACTCTAATTAGCGTATAGTCAGCAGTTTGTATTACCCAGCTACTCTTAGATAAAAGCTTTTCATTTGTGCAGAAAAATAAAAGCATGCTATGTGCATTAACAATATTATCATTCAGCTACAAACTTTTTAAAACCTAGCATGAATATGAAAAAAAAACAATTTGCAACTGCAGATTTATACTATGGTTATGCAGATCCTACTTTAATTATTGAATAGAACACAGTAAGGATTCCTGAATATACTACAGAGGTGTAAAACGCATTGCTAGGAGAAATCTGGCTTATGGAGAAGCCTGGAGTCTACTTTGCAGCTAGCTCTGGTTCATACTAATACACTTATTTTGTCCATTTTTGTCATGAAGTTTATTTTTAAAGGATCTTTTCACTGAAAAGTGTTTCAGCATGTCTTTCAAATTGGTATCATCAACAGGAATCCTGACCAACTACACAGATTAAAACAGGATTCTCAAAGCAATGTGTTCATTCTCTAATTAACTGTAAAGGTTGAAGCAACACCAGTGTAAACCTTATCATTTAAACGGGCTAAAAGGCCCCTATTTTTTCAAAGGTGTCATATCTGCATATGATTAGCATCTCGTTGACAATATTCAGAACTAAACATGTGCTGCCATGTAGCTGAATGATTCCAAATGCTTTCCTCTCTCCTCTTCCAAAGTCTGAGTAATACTATTTTTTAAAAACAGTTTGCAGTAGGTTTAAAAACAGGCAAGTGTATAGAAAAGAATTAACACAGTATGATAGAATAAAGAATGAAAGATTGCAAACTAGAGAAATGAGAGTACCATTAGCAGATCTATGTTCTCTTGGCCCCTATGAGTGTATCTAAACTGACGGGGAATTTTTCCCAGCCTTTACACTGGGCTGGATTATTAAAACAATTTAGTGTGCTTCACACTATGAAATACACCTAGATGTTAAATCCTTCACCAAAAAGACAGCTAATTAGGCACTGGTAATATTTGTACATACCAAGTTTAAAGACTGCAATGTTATTAAAATCTACCCCACAACACAAGTTACTGAATTTTGGAAAACATGAATCGATCATCTTCCCCAGAAATCTTTTACAGTATTTTCTATACAACGAATGCTTGTTGTATGAATGTTACTGTGATTTCTGGTTACTGATTACTTTGGTCTAGTGGCTTTCCCCTCTCTATTCTACAACTACAAACATACTTTCTTAGTAAGGCAAGATGGCCTGGGAACAAATATTTTCATTACATATAACTGTTATATAAATATCAAAGACATACTTTGTTCTTAAGTTATAAAAGTTACCTTGCATTAGTAGGATAACAAAATTACAAGTTCACACCAGGTGGTTGTTGTTTTGTTTTTGTTTTTTTTTAAAGGCACCTAGGGAATGCTGCTTGGTGGGAGAAAATTTAATTGTGTATAAAAAAACCAAAAAAATCCTGAAACTTACCACTTTTGCATCCAGACCCTCCTCTCTCTTTTTCTGTTCAAAAACTGTTTTATGAAATTATAACTCACCCTTGCTTCATTCTGCTGAAGCTTTTCTTCCATACTTAAAGCTGTTGGAGAATCCAAGAGTGCAATCTAAAATTGTAAAAAGTAAACACTGTCAAGTTGAAAAAAAAAAGGGGGGGGGGGGGGGGGGGGGGGGGAGAAGAAAAGT
>JAVSBS010005356.1:138073-149449 GCA_033124195.1 Coracias cyanogaster
TTTGTCTGAGTAACTCTTAAAAGGGGAACATTCAATCCAACCATATGTTTTAAAAAGTCAAACAAAAACCCTCCTACACAAGAAATTCTTTGCTACTTTCTGCAACTACAGGAAGAGTAAAGTTGGCACAATCTGAAATAACGCACAATTTCCCTTTCCTACCCAGAGATTTTTGTTTGGTTTTATGGTTTTGTTTCTTGAACTTCATCAATACTTCTCAAATCATTTTGTAGAAAGTAACAACTTTTTAAAATGCGATTCCATATCTAGGTGCAGTTAAAAACATAGATCTGGTAGTCTGTATATAAAACACCTTCATTACCCTTTTGGGCTAAACTAATTTTTTCCATATACGTCAATAACAAGAAGTTTCAATATAATGTTGACTGAGACCCAAAATCAGAACAAGTCAAGCAAGATTGAATCACAAGATTCTGGGGATCCGCTGTGGCTTGAGTCCCTGGTACTACCTCACTACACTGCATAAAAATCACAGTTGTCTCTGTAGCAGGGCAACAGCCCAGCACAACCTGAGCTCAAAGTGACCCCATGCTGTTGACCAATATGGCCGCAAGACCATAATTAAATGCCTGAAGCCATGGTCACACTAATACAGTCTAAAAGTTAACAACTACACAGCGTACATCAAGCAGCACAACTGCCATCAGATGTCATTCAGATTTGGTTTGAAAGTTCCGAAGTCGATCTTCTGATAGCTGGTAAGGGCTGCAAACTCCCCCTCATTTGAGAGAGCTCTGCAGGACCTTCTACAGCTGCCTCTTTTCTCTGAACAATGCATCTTCATTATCTTCAAGACCTCTACCAAGCTGTCCAATCCAGCTGACACCAGCCAACAGAATCAAAAGCCACTAGATGAGACCAGACTGGCTGACAGACAGGCTGCACCATCTCTCAAGTTTCACCTCAAGAAACTAGAAAAGAAAGCAGCCGAAAAAATTCCTGGGGACTGAAGTTAAAACAAACAGCTTTGTATGGATACAACTGTGATAGTGTCTCAACTGTGCAAATATTTGGTACTTTAAGAGAGAGTTTTGTCATAAAGCACATTTTGTGTGGGCATAAGGTTTTCTGTGATCAACAATCTTATTAATTTGCTGGTGCAGACTTATAATGATACCCACGTTCCCTTCTGCTATATCAGCTTTATAAAAAACATGGGCAAACTTTGTAAATAGTTAAATGAGAGTTTTGCAACTCCCAGAACTTTCTTCACAGTGCAGCTGAAAGCAGAATAAACCCAGTGACAGCGAATGCAGAATCTTGTACATCTCATGAAACAGAAATACTCCCTTAGTTTATATACCAGTACACACATCAGTTCTTGTATGAAGGACAACCTAGATTAAATGCCTTCAGCCATAAGAATAAATTTTACCAGCAATACTGAAAGGCAGCAGTTTAATCTATAGCAGCAAGGCTCTCCTGGAAAATGAACATACAGTTGTCCTTGTGCTGTCTTCTGTCAAATGATATCTAGCTTTTGGGGGCAAACTATGCACAGTCACGGTAACACATATAGACTGGTCACTACATTAAATCATGTACATGACCTGCTTTTTAAATTTGTATTTTTAATATTATTACAGGTAAACTTCACCTCTCAACAACTAATCAGGTCTGGTGGGTAGCCACATCAGCAAATTTTTAAATCATCAGCAACAGCTAGTTTAAAAACTTACTATATCCACATATGCCATGGTCAATGACTGCATAACTATCTGAAAAATATTTAATCTTCAATTAGCCGACTACCTCAACGGTGACTCTTCTGCTTTGCCTGTGTAAACAGAGCATCAGACCAGGCTCAGTGTTACCAGTACAATATCTTGTTTCTTCTGATTTGTTCTTTTACTCCTGTTATCCCAAGTCATAAAGACAGTATTGACTTAACCTCTTGTTTACAGCAAAGCACAATTCAAAGATATCACATTGTTTCCCTGCAGTGCCTTTGTCTTTTGGGGCAGGAGGTCCTCAAATTAGAAATTCAGAAAAACAAACAGTGCCTGACCTCACAGATCTATTAGCCCCTCAAGTAATCCATAAGGCTGTTCTTCTGTCATTTTTTATCTCTACTACGACATGTACAAGCAATCTGGACTGAACAACAAATTACTTCAGTTATCTAAGTATAAATATCTTTCAAAGGTAAAAGCATATAGAAAAATGACGGATGTACTCCAAGCTTCTGTATCTCACATTGCTTTGTATTTACAATATAAATCCTCTGGAGAAGAGTCTTCATAAAGCCAGTATTTGAAGTGTCTGAGTCTTCAACAATAAGAACTTCAGCCCATCAGCTATTAAGATGCCAAGTGCCATGTATGCCCTCTTTCTGTTAGATAACTCTGAAAAACCCTCTCTCAGTAAATAACCTCGGCTTTGTATTCACAGCGACTGCAAAATAGAGGACTTTGCTCTTCAAATCAGTCAGCTGTTCTTACCAACAATACCTGCCTTTCAGATACTCAGACTTCTAAGAGTCTTCAAGTCCCAGCGCTCAGTTAGGTTAAAACAGCTGAGTGCTAATCCCATTTATTTCAAAACTGGTCTTAATTTCAAATAAACAAATCCTGAGAAACCCATGGACTTGCCTTTCTTTTGCTCCGTATTGTACCTTTCCTGATGAAACGGAGACACTCATTACGTTTTTCTCTGCTGCTCTCATGGAGCTCTCAACAAGAAGTAGAGTTTGAAAGTATTTTATTGTTCATCATTTTAGTGATAAAACATGCCTAGGGAACCTGGCAATGTGTTTGGTATCACTGAAATAAATAAACTAGGAACCACTATTCTAAAACAAGGTTTTTAAGTTCAAAATGCTTAAGATCGTAAAGTTTTGGCAACTAGAAATTGTAAATGAGGCCAGCTTAATTCTGTTGCCCCACACATCCCCACGCTGCTGCCGCTGCGCTCCGGCGCCGCTGGCACTGGAAGGTCTTTGTTCTTCAGTGTTAGGAAGGGGGACAGATGAAACAAGGTAGCGATTGTGACAAAATCCCACAGGCTTGAAAAACTTTTGAAGTATTTGCATTAAAGCACTAAAAGGACAGAAAAATAAGCACATGTAAACAGAGGCTATATGTGGGCTTCCCAGTCTCTGATGGTTTATGAAGGATTAGTTGCGAGTCCCAGCCATTAACTCTTCAGTTAACAGGAACCCAGTATTTTGCTGCAACTCCTTAGAGCTCCTTCTGCAGCGGTCAAGTCTGCTCCACTGCCGCGGCTCACCAGCACAAGGATAAAGCTCTGTGCTTGGGGCTCTCCTTCCTTGGTGTACCTTGCTCGATACACAAAAAACGCACAATCCTGTTTTAAGAACTGCATACCCCTGTTTATTCTCCCTCCTGTGTATTAAACTGTGCAAAAAGCTCTACAGCGGAGGTGGGAGGTTGAACAGCAAGTGCAGGAGCTACTTAGAAGTCACCCAGGTCTTGTCTCACCTTCCCATTCAAGCAAGATCATTTCCTGTAATGACTTTCTTAAAAGGAATTAGAACTTCCCAATGGCCTGGGCTTTCATTCCCCTCAGGAGACTCTTCCCCAACTTGCACTATCTCATTAGCAGTAACTCCTTAGATACCTTTTAAGCTGATCCATTATGAGCTTCATTCCATTACTCCAAAAATATTACGAAAGAGCCATAACTAAATATTTAATCCCTCTTTTCAATAGTTAAGCCCTGCAAATATTTCTAGATTTGCATCTCCTAATCTATTCTGGTAGTCTTAACACAGAGAGTACGCATGCAGCTCAATGTTTTCGAATCAATGATTCTCATCATTTTTGTTGATCTTTTCCAACGTCACTCAGACAATGAGGTTCCAGAAACTGGACTTTATGAGATGTTGACCCAGAGGCTTGCTGGGGGGAGCACCAACCACAGCTTCAGTGTTTGGCTCTGCAATATATTTGCAAATGAGAATGGCACTGTAATTGTAGCATACTTGTAAGTTCAAATTCATCACTTCCAAGCAGAAAAACTTCAAAGATTAACCTCAGAAGAAAAGGGCATAGAAAGAAGAGGAAAGCAAGCCACCAATGTGCAAGGACCGTGTACTTCAGTACAGTTGAGCAACTCTGGAGCACCAGAGAGTGCTGGCATTCTCTATGGCTTCCCTGAGTTTCAGCTTGCTTCAACCCTGCTGACACTTGCTAGTGTGGAAAAGCCTAAGGAGAGTTCAACAAGTTTTTCTAGAATATCCTGACCTGTGGCATCCAAATTCCCAGCCAACTATCATCCTTGGTGTTGGCTTCTTTACTTGGGTTTAACTTCTCATTTCAGCAAAGGCCAAGCTCTCATTCAACCCTGCATTTTACCACCCTTAGGCGGCTAGACCCTTGGCAACTTGAACTCCAGGAAAGCAACTGTTCTGCTTTACACTTGCAATGTTCTCCTTAAACTGCTGAGTCAAATAACTTCCCCCCAACTTATGGCTGCTGCTTCTTCCATTCCTACAAAACCAGGCCTATCTACTAATTACCCTTACCTCCAAACAAACCACCTTAAAACATAGAAAGCAATCATCTCCCATGCTACTATATTGATTCTAAAATTTCCTTCACCTCTTACTTATTCTAACCACTGGCAACCAAGACTTACGTAAACTCACAAGGCTCTTCTCCATTTTTTTCACTTTTCTAGTCCTTACAAGTTCGAGTCAACACTGTGCTGTGAGCAAGCTGTTACTTCTACTTCATTTGCTTCAACAGCAAGCTCTCCAGCCTCTTCTCAATTTCTAAATGGTCTGCTTGCAGTCTTGTAACACGGCTTACTACATCCCTTTCTCAAATATATGATCCACGTAGATAACATTTAGAGGGACCTCACAATACACAGAACCTATACTTCCTAGATGCAGTTGCATCTTCGTTCCAGAACTACAGATGGCAATGACGACAGCCATAAACTACCATCATTAAGACTTTTATAATCTTTGAGGGCATTTTCACATAATTACAAATGTTTAGGTCACAATTTATTGTCGGTGCCCATGCTCAGAGAACACACATTCTCTCCATGTTTAACAAGCAGAGCCCTCCTTAGCGCCGGTCAAGCACCACCAGAAGAAGGGATCCCTTCAGAACGGGCACTCCTGTGCATCCTACCCACTTATTTCTTCCCTCCCAAAGTCCCACACCTTAAACA
Organism: Coracias cyanogaster; assembly: GCA_033124195.1. Classification (NCBI taxonomy): domain Eukaryota; kingdom Metazoa; phylum Chordata; class Aves; order Coraciiformes; family Coraciidae; genus Coracias; species Coracias cyanogaster. Next base: position 143,240 of record JAVSBS010005356.1, read on the forward strand.
CATGACCATACAACAATCATTTCATTTTACCTATAGGAAAACATAGATCAGATTCGACGCTTCTTCCTCACAACGGAACAAGTACTAGATTTTTGCGCCCTCCCACATCTGGCAGCCTCACTGTGCTGAGCTGCCAAAGCGAACTGAATGAAGCAGCCCACTGCTCTTCACCACACCCCAGAACCTGACCATATCCACTGGGTATCACCAAGCCATTGCCAACCATAACCCACCCATTAAGCACATCATCTTGACTTAGGTCGCATAAAACATAGTGAATAGTAAGGAGAGATGACATGTATGTTATCATGCTGATTGATGCTCACTCCTCTGGTTGTCCCTGTACTAGATGACCTGTCCTGAGAAGGTGTGCGTGACCATTAGCGTAGAATAAAACTCTTCCTACTGTTCACTCCTTCTGAAGAGGTAAGAGATAATAAATAGAAAATAAAACCATTTATTTAAAAAAAAACCACCACATTTATTAATGTACCTTACAAAACTAAAACCACTTTCAGTTTCAGACTTCAGGTTCTCTTAGTATCAACTTCACATGATCCAACCACTCAGATCAGAGTCTACCCCTTTCTGCACTAACAACAGAAGTAGCACACTGATAAAAGGTCCATATATATACACATATACGCATAGCTTACTTTCAGGGACAGAAGTGTATCCGCTCTAAACATTTTTCCAAAGGGTTAAAATCTGCCAGAGGTCATTAAACGGGTTCAAGGTTTTGGACACAAAACATGGCAAGGTGAAAAAGTCACATTCAGAACAGTTAGTTTATCTTGCCAACTCAGCATCAAAGTAAATTTTTATTGGATTCAGACTCACCCACAGATAAAGACAGAAACAAGAGAGAGGTACATTCACCCCAGACACACCAGAGCCTCTCTCACCCTTCCAGATCTTTCAACTTCTTTTTGTGGAGAAATTGTACATGATCATAAATCAAATCACAAGTACCATTATTAAAATGGAAGTTCAAAGAGTTAACATAAGAAATAGCAAACTCAGCTTGCTGATAAATGGCTTATCCTCATCAGCCCTGTACTTCAGAAAGTGACAGTATTGCAACACTCAGCCATATTTAAGCCCTGAGTTATATTTCTGCTATCACTCTGGATGCCTCTTAAGAGCAACAACCAACAATCAGTGCTCAGAAACAGACACAGCAAAAATTTCAGCATGCACCTGAGACAAATATGATATTTAACCATGGGTGTCCTTGCTTGTAATCACTCCATCTTTTCTCACTCTTCCTGGGTTACACTGATGTTATATCCATTTTGTCAAAACACTACAAAATTCATGAAAATGAAAAATATATACAGAAACCTGTGTTTTAGACACTGTAATTCATCATAAGACATCAATTTATTCCCCTCTTCCCTGTATTGGAAATTCTACAATATATTCTCCGTGTAGGTCTTCTGCTTTTCCTCCCAATTCTAAAAACCGTAGATAGTTAATTATCATTTTCATACTCCCTGTAAGCTCCTACCTAAATCACTTGTAAACATTCAGAATGAAAATTAAGATTTCAGCTGGCTCTTTGCTGTTTACTTGTTTATCTCTTTTTGCTGCTACAAAAAGACTCCAGTCACATGTTCCTCGTAAAATGAAACAGCTTATTTTATATCTCTGTCCTTTGCATTGCCGTATGAATTTGAGCTGTTGAAAACTCTGCTATCAATACTAAGGCTTGGATTGTGCAAGCAGTTATTTTTAAAGATAATATAACGCTGGCCCTAAATTTGCCGAGGTACTCTGACTCCAGCTCTGCGCACAGAAGAGTTACAGACTTACAAGCATAACGGAGAGGTGTAATAATGTAAAACTAAGAGGGTCAACCTTATGTCTAATGAGTAATTGTGGATTAAAGTATCAACGTTGGCACGGCTTTTAATCCAAACAAATCCCAGAGTCACATAAAAGCCTTCTCTAAGCAATAAAACATATTTTCTCTGTCTCCCCACCATCAAACATAGAAGCTGTCAAATCTTCACGCGGTAATTGTGAATAACTGTTTAACCACGTAGAGCACTGCAGCCACCGACCCACGTTTCTGCCATCCCCGTCACGCACTTCTGTTTGGAGAGCACATCTAAGGAAAGTGTGCATGTAGGGTTAAAAACTGATGACTGAAAAATTAAATCAAAGTGGAATTTCTATTTCATTATGTTGCAAATAAGAACAGAGCTGTGGGAAAGTCTACACAGCTCACGTAAAGAAACATTTCAAAATCCCCTGAGCACTCGATAAGCACAGGGAAGAAGAACTTAGAGCAATGCAAAGCCCCATTCTGGTGTCAGCTGCACCTTCAGCAGGTAAGGACAGCGTATGACCCTCACTTAGGTTGTTCAGCCAGTTAATTAGTTTACGGCAACACAAGAAACAGATGAAAAAGATTAAAAATCAGAAGAAGTTTGTTTTCCTCGTTACTTCATGAATTAAAAGATTAATAGAACAGAGCTGTCAGGTGTAAAAAATCGAAGGGCATGGTAATTAGTGATAGTATCTGAAAGAAGCAAGTTGATGTATTATCAAGTTGATATTCATTGCATTTCAAAAGATTTTCTTATTTAGCATATTTTAGGTGCCTTTAATTGACAAAAGAAGTATAAAAGTGGTTGTTCTGAACACTAATTGAATTCTAGTTTTCATGCAGCAAAAACATGACACAAAACGGAAGTAAAAACGGTTACCCCCTCATTCTTCTTTAAAAACTCTGAAGAGATGAACAGAAAGTAATGCATTTATTTGCAGATGCAGCGCATGATACAAAACAGAGAGCCAGAATTAGGTTAGACTTAACAGGATCCCAAATATCTCACACTATGCAGAAGATGCTGATTCGTAACCACTAACCCCAAGTCATCTGTTCAGTAAGTGAACAGAAAAGTGGCTCAGAGCCGATGACACTTCTCTGTAATCGCATAATTTTGCCCAGGAAATGGCCATTCTGAGGAATGACAGGATCTTGACGAGAAATTGCATTTGTGCGGAACCTGATATAGGAGTCTTCAGTCAAGTCCTCCAAATTATAAGACAATAAATGAATGCTTCTAGTGACTGTTTTGGAAAATGAACCTCAGAACTAATGGTGACCAAAACCATTAACTTGCCAGAGCAAAATACATCAACCACCCAACCTTATGTCCCTGCAGATTTTCGCTCGCTATCTTCTCCAGCTGGCAGGTTTTTAGCCACTTCACAGAAACATTAAAATATAAGCACAGACTGAGAGGCTGTCATTGCAACTCAGTATTGAAAAAGGGAAACCAAAGGATAGATGGAGACTCACTGAGTACCTGAACTCTCTAAGCTCACACTCACAACTGGTTTCAAAGCAGTAACTGTTAAGCCATTAGACATCATTTTTGTTATGTTATCCAGAGACAAAGTCAAAAACCCCTAGTGTAGCCTCTGTGTAACACCATTTGGGATGTTAACTACTTTAAGAAGAATGGTCAAGGGCTTTGACAACAGCACTGAAATGAACAAATCCCTTCCAGGTCAAGTCAGAGAATGAGAAGACTGAAAATGATCTGTCCAAGCAATGGAACAGCAAGTAATCCTTAAACAACAACCCCCTCCCTATCACATGCTTCATTCCAAGATCCACATTCATGACTTATTGCACAATTAGCAGTGCTATGACACCACACAGCGCAACTGCTCCATAATGCAGGAGTCTTACCAATAACCATTCATTAACTCTGTCTTCTCTAATTAAAAATGACTCATGAAATAAGCTGCATTATATGATTAAGCTTCGAACAAACTAAAGCAAATTCAGAGACACACACAAAGCCAAATTTAACTCTATACAATATCACGTTAGAGATATTGAAAATAAGCACCGCAGAATGAACACCAAATTGGAAATTTCCTCTGAACGGGCAGAAAGGCCCTTTACTGTAAAACATTGCAGCCACCCATAAAGGGGATGGGAGCACTGCTGAGAGAAGACATGTACAAGGGACACCCATATAAGCAAAATGGGATTGCTGCTCCTGACTTGTAGTTCACCATACCTTCACTATTGCAACAGGAAAAGCTACTGGATCCTCTAAGGATTAGGATCTCAGTTTTACAACACTTGATTCCAGCACAGACTGAAGGAGACGAGCACACCAACCCCAACCCTGCTCTTGGGCTGCGGCACCAGTTGCCACACCGAACAGCAACCACACCTCTGAAAAAAAAAAAATAACCAAGACTTAGAAGCAACATCCCATGACAATGAATCCAGCCTCCTAATGCTGTTTTATAAACATCAAGCACCTTGACACAATAAGGTTTTAACAACTTGAACTGGGAGGCTCTTCACAGTTCACTTATTTCCATGGTCAGACACCAGTTTACAGAGTAAGTTTATTCACAGCCCGCTCACTGCCACTCGGTAGGCCATGTCAAAGTCAATATTGATCACACCCAGCCTCTGCCTGCCCTCTTCGACTCTTTCTTTTCCATCATATCACAATTTTCATCATTTTCTAGGTATGCCCTGACTAGCCCCATCCAAGTTATCATTCCATGTGCATTCTAGACATGAGGTCTAGAGTCATTGTTTGTAATATGCTTTTGCCACAACACTTGCAAACTTCCACTTACACTTTACAAGTTGGTGTTTCCACTGCCTATCACAATTACCTGCCCTTTTCCTTTTTGCCATATGCTTTCCATTTCCCTCTCTCTTCTGTCTCTTAGCAGATCACAGTTCTAGCCTGCAAACAAAACTCCATGCTACCAAAACACTACAAATAAGTCTTACCAATACTTTAAAAGACCTATGCTACTTGTTGTCAGAGATTCCCAAAATGAAAGTGAAGTGTATATATACAATAACCTTAAAAATTTTTTAAGAACCATATGCTAAACTCGGGGGATCATATGTTAAATCATATCATAAGATTCATAAGAGTCATACATTAAAACGTCCTCCTAGAGGGGGAAGCAAGAGGGTATGACAAGACTATTCACCAATCCCAACCTCTAATCACTCAGTTCATCAAACTGAAACCAGCTGCAGTATTTTCCCCTTCCAACCTTCATAAACTTTATTTCCATACAGTTTATTTTTTTTCCCCCACTGAAAATGGCCAGTTATCAACTGGCTTTCAGAACTTGGCAAACTATTTTTATTTAATACCTGAACTAGTGAAAGGAAGGGTTGGAGCCTGATTAGCTGCCAATGCTTTTAAAATACTTTTCAACTAGCTACATCCTAACAGAATGAGGGAAGAAGTAAGAGCACTACCAGTAGAATCTGACCATTTTCTGTATATGTTTCTTAAACTATTTCATTAAAAATTAACTCTATCGTGCATATGATGCAGTTACTTCACCAAAGAAAACAGTGTTTATTTCTTGGACACATCTCGGGAAGTGGGTGATAAACTGTTGATACAGTAAATGAGGCAGACTACCTCTTTTATACTTCAGTCTTAAGTAGCCACCTAATAACTTTAACTGCTCCTCCACAACACCTGGTGTTACAAATGAAGTAAACGACAATCTCTCTCTTTCAAGTAGGCACAAGGGGCTGCAGTTCCTAGATGAAGTAGCTTTCTGTCACGTTTCAGAAGCCTGGTTGTATACCCTCGGCAGGCCCTGGCCTCTCCAGTTTCCCATTTCACCAAAGTAAGGTTTTCCTCATTATGGACCAGACAAACCAATGCTTGAAACCATAACTGGCTGAACTTTCCAGGAAAGGCCCCACACCTTCCAGGACAGCGGGAAAGGCACTTCCCAGCCTCCCGGGGAGCAGAGGCTCCCCCAGCAGCCACTCCTGCCACGCAGAGCCTCTCAGCCGAGCGCCAAGAAACCCCTCAAACCCCAGGCACAGCTTCCCCTCAGCCTCCACCGCTGTAACAGCTGCCATCGCCCGTACAGGTGGGACCCAGAGTTCACGCAGCCCCTGCGCCCGGGGTCGCGCCGCGCTTCGGGCACGGGAAAGGCCGGGGCGGCCCCGCCGCCAGGCGACACTCACCTGCGGTTCATGGGCCGCACTCGCACGGCCACCTTCACCGAAGCCATGGCTCATCTCCGCCAGGCCGTCCGGGCCCGCACCTGCTCCAGCCGCCGGCCCGGCCCGGCCTCGCCCCGCCCCGCCCGGCCTGGCCCTCGCCGCCGACCCGCGCCCCGTCACCCGTGGTCACCATGGTAGGCACAGACAGTACCATCGAAAGTTGATAG
>JAVSBS010005357.1:0-37319 GCA_033124195.1 Coracias cyanogaster
GAACTCCACCATATTGCGATCACTGTCGCTGAGGCTGTTTCCAGCCTTAATGTCCCCAACTAGTCCTTCTTTATTTATTAATACAAGGTCCAACAGCGCACCTCTTCTCGTTGGTTCCTCCACTACTGGCAGTAAGAAAAAGGCTTAATGCACTGCAAAAGCCTTTTTGACTGAACATGCCTAGCCGTGTGGGCTTCCCAACAAATATCAGAGTGACTGAAGTCACCCAAGAGTACCAAGGAATGTGTTCTAGAGGCTACCTCCAGTTGTCTGTAGAAGGCCTCATCAACATCATCTTCTTGGTTTGATGTTCTATAGTAAACCCCCACAACAGTTTCACCCCTCTTTGCATGTCCCTTAATTCTTACCCACAAACTTTTAACCTGTTCTGTCTCACACCCCTGGATAGGACTCAATACAAATATAATCCTTTCCTTGGATATGCACTGCCAACACTATCTCACATTAAAAAAAAAACCAAACCAAACAAAACAACTTAAGACGCCCACTCTTATTTATCAGCTACACAAATGCAATGTTTTCCACATTTTTACCCATGCTTTGATTCTGTTTAAAGGAAATGGTTAATGCCCTGCTTCATTAAGCTTCAAGACAATTATTAGGCAGGTTTTGCTTGTGGAAGCCTTTTTTTTTTTTTTGCTTTCTGGGGAAATATGCTGATGAGCACTTGATCCTTTTCTTGCTTAAGTCATTTCTGTTCATTCCAATTCTCAAAAAGTAAATTAGTTCCAGAAAGGTCAGATGAGTCAGGCCAGGTGCCAACCACCACTGTTGTTATTATTGTCATCGAACTAGTCATGTACCCAGGTTCTCTCAAACATGTTTGTCCAGAAAAAACTTTAAATTTTCTTTAAATAAGAACAAAGTGAGGTATGGGAATCCTAATAGTTCACATTTGGAGTGTGTTTGAGGAGGATTAGTCATACTTTCAAAATTCATAGCCGGGACTTGGGTCTTTTAGGGGAAATGTAGTCTATTACAGATAACTCTCAAGGGGAAAGTTACCAGCAAAACAGGAATGGAAAAGAATAACACTGCAAAATAAGTGAAACTGTGTACCTGATTAACAAGTGCCATCATTGATAGGTTAGCACATTTTCAAGTTAAAGCTGCATTTGTGAAATGGTGTGAAAGGGGGGATGTTCTATAATTAGACTATTTACATGCAGACACCTTTTAAGTCAGCCCACATTTTTTGCATGACTACTCTGTCAAATGAAAATATTATGAACAAACAAACATAGAGCAAACAGAGCTAACAAGAAGCCAAGAGTGTGATTTGCCTTTACATAGAGCATTTACTTTTATAGATATTTAAATAGATTGAGTTGTATCTTCACCTAAATTAAACTGAGGATCTTGGGAGAAAGAAGCAACCTTTAAGCTCACTATTGCACCAGAAGCATAATTGTTATGCAACACATTTAGGTTGGATGTGAGAGGCATATTTCCCATCACCCAAAGGTGAAGCGCCAAGGATTCTTGAAAAAGGGAGGAAATAGGAAGTAGGTCATATGGCTTTTCTAGTAAGTTGCTGTCCATCTATGATGTATTAAGATCATATATTCATGTGTTATCCCATCTTTGGTACTTAGGAAAAAAAAGCAATACTTTATTAATTAGCAACATTTAAGTAAGCCAGAAAAAATAATAAGCCACTTTCAGCAAGGCATTTAATTACATACCTCACAAGCACTAAGTTTATTCAGGCCCTTAATTAGTTCAGTTTACTCTTTGTACACTGTAATTAAAAACGGCAAGTTCCTATTTGTAAGAAACCTGAAGAAAGGTTTGAGGTCTCTCTGTTTAACAGAGTATACCGATACTGCAAACAAATAAAAGTAAGTAGATAATATGTACTTCAGTTATGTAAGACCTGTAACAAGAGCACAGATGAAGTTTAAGGTAATTGGTGAACACAAACGTGTGCTGGAAGCTAAGCTACCTGCAGACTAGCACAGGCAAGGCACAGAGGTAGTCTGGTTGCTTCCTTGAAGCTGGGTATAAGTGTTTATTTCTCACTTAAATGTCCTATTCACAGTCAGATCAGCTGGGGGCAACTCCTTGAGCAGTCACAGAACAAGGCTCAGTGATGTATTTGCAGAGGTGTGCCTTGATATCCTTGACAGTACATCTTAAGGAATTCCTTTAACAAAACAAAAGCATTATATAGTTACAACTGAAAAATTGCTGGAAAACGTGCAGTCCTGCCAACTACTCCAACTCCCATAGATGCAGTCACAGTGAGCTGATATCTTACAGCTAGGCTGTCCAGCATTTATGCTATCTCCAGCTACGCAGAAAAAGTTTTCCTAGAGGCCCTGGGTGACCAGATCTGTACCTGACATATGAACAACATACAGCTTCTCCCATCACCCACATATGCACTTCAATGCCTGGCCACATACAAAGTTTCCTTCTGTTCCTATCACACATTTGATGAGGAATGCCCATACTTTTGTTGCAGCAGCAGAAGAATCAGACCATATAGCTTTTCCCTGTCCCTAAAGGAAGCTGCATATCTCACCCCAGCTGAAAATTCATAATCTACTGCTCTGTTGCATGTACCTCAATCTGAAGGTAGCCAGCAATTTATTAAAAATTTGTTTAAACAAAATCGATAAAATGGAGAAAAGCATTGTCACATGGCCCACAATAGAGGCATGCCAATATTCTATATCTGCTAACAATTATTAAAATTATTAAAATCTACCCTTGAGATGAGCAGCATATGCTTTTGAGTCCTCTGGTGAACTACCAGACGGAGCTTCACAAACATAGGCAAAAGGTGAACTTGAAAAGACCAGAGCTAGTATAGGGGTTTGTGTTTTGGGTTTTTTTTTTTAAGCAGATTGCCAATGATCTTGAGACAGCTTTTAGTGCAAGGAAGTATAAATTTTGAATTGCTTATGGGTTAGCAAATGCAAAACAACAACATTCTCACTGAAAAACAGTCAAATCCCTTTCCTGCATCATGGAGAGCTTTCTGGAAACTTGGTTCTAATATAGCAAAGAAGGGAAGAAATAATACATGTCATCTTCACTGTATCCAATACTTGAAGTGAAATTTATTTTCTTGCCTGTTACAAGACAATCAGGTAGTTTAGCTATATGCTCACATATCCACCCACTAACTATCTTGGTTTTAAGAAGATCTCAAACTATGAAACTGAATGATTAAGCAAAAAATGAGAGATTAAACCAGATGAGGTTTAACCTGGTCCCTCAAACCAAATGTTCCAGCCATGCACATGCTTCCAAACTGTCTGAAGGAAAACCATCACACAAACATCTGCTTCCTCAGCTGCAGGGCTTTCTGCAGACCCCTCTAGAAATCAATGTATGTTGTTTCCTTTGGTCTGCCATACGCAGCTGACAGTATTGTTACCCATAGGAGGTCTCACAAACAAAAGCAAGCATCTTCTTTCTGTTTCTGCTTTTTGCTTGTGGCACTACGGACTCTGTCCTCAAACTCACTCCCCTTCTGAGTTTGAATGGTGCCCAAATACAGGCAACCTTGGGGAAAGTAAGAAGACTAGGACAGCGGATTTAATCCCACAGCACAGCAGATAACTCAGAAGTGCAATTGCTTGATCAGCCCTCCATGACCATGTCTCATGGCAGGTGGAAGGCACTAAATTACTTCTAGGAAAAGGTTGGCTGTAGAAGCTTTTCCAGAGGCCCACAGAGTGTGGGCTCAGGAGTCTGGGGGGACCACATTGCTCATGGGACAACACTTGAGCAAGACTTACAGATACAGATAGATGAAGTCAGTTATATCACTCGCCCAACCCCAAACCAATGCCTACCACCAGCCTGCTCCCCACCCTGCTGCAGCCTGCCCAGCCTAGGAGCACTCTGCCATGGGGTGGGCATTATGCTACTGGCCACCCCAACCAATAATCAATGACCCAAAATCCCTGCCAAGGCAGAAGTCTGCTTGTTAGCCTTTCTCACCCAGGTCAAGATATGGTATGCCACAGACCCATAGCACTTGTGGCAACACCCTGACAAAGGTGACAAGGTTCTCCTTCCTTTATTAGCCCTTCTCCCCAGTGGGCACAACAACTACAGATCAAGTTCAAAGATCCCCAGCAAAATCCACATCAACACTTAGGTTTCTGCAGCTTGTGCAGCAGGGAATAGGATCTACAGCACTGCTGTGCATGATGCCATTACAGCTGTGTGAGTCCATAATCACAGCTTTTGGGGAGGGGAAGACACCACACAAGGGGGAAATACAGGGCTTGCTGAGTTAATGATTTAAACAGCAGCCAGGACTAAGCTAGATATTAATGCTGGGTGGAGATTGTGCAGACAATTTCCATCATCTCTGCTGCACCACAATAAGGTTTGCCTATATCTCATAGCCCTGTGGAAATTGTTTTTGGCTAGACTGGTAACCTCCAGCACCTGGCAGTTCTGAGGAAATGCCCCATTTCCACACAAAGCCTCAGACAGAGCCCACACCTACCTAAAGGCACATCAGGAAAAGCAGTTCTGTCAGCAGATAGGGAATGAAGAGTGCTGGAAAAAGTGTCTAAAATGTAATTACAGGCAGAGGACACGCAAGAAAGCTGACCTGGATGTGTCCTTGCACCTAAAGGTAACCGGAGCACCACATGAAGGTTGGTTCATGCAAGCTCTGTGACTGGGCAAAACTATTGCGCAAAGCACAGCTGTGGTCCTAGATCTCCACAATGCCCTTCAACCTACTAGATTTAATTGGACTCTGACTGCATCTCCAGTAGCCAGAGGCAGCTACAAGGTTACCAGCAGAGGTCATCTGATATTACTGCTGGGGTTTTCTGTCACCAGAAAGACTTTCAGGTCTTTCACATCACAGGCTGAAAAGCTATGTTGTTTCCGGGGTCCCCAGGCTGTACTTTGCCTGGTCTTACAGGAGAATAAAGGTTCTGGTGTCACCATTGCAACACATAATGTAGTAAAGAGAGGATAATGTAGAAAATAAAGTGAATTATAGGAGACAATTGATTCAAGCAAAGGTGAATGACAATGGAAGTTATTAGTTAAAGGAAAGGGTTTCAAACAAGGAAAAAGGTGGATCTAGAGAGCACGGGAAATTACAAAGCATTGAAGCCTCACAGTCAAGAGCAGTTAAAGACATAAAAGCCACCTGGTCCTTTACCTGGCACAAGAAACATTCAGGATTTAACAAGAGCTTGGTAGTTTGGTCATCCTCCAATGGCCCACGTATGATCATATTGAAAGACTTTGTAGTAGTACGGGCAAATCATTCTTACGTCTCTACCCAGGACTGAAGAGAATGCAATGCATACCTGGGGCACAGCTTCTGGTTTAGTTTCCTCCAAAGAAACAGACCCCAAAATGGCTCAAATTAACCCAGTTACAGCAAATAGGATAATCAAAGGTCGCTTCAAAATTCACTACAGTGACAGAACAAGATACCAATACAGATACAGACCAGCAGACAAGCCAACTGAGGTGTCAGACACTTCAAAATTAGAGACAGGTCCTAATCTGAAAACCAAAGCATTCAAACAGTTCAGAAGATTTTGAGCAGAAATGTAACAGCCACATCTATGGTAATGCAAGTTTGCAGCCAGCCTTTGTGCAGCCAAGTGCATATAGGAGCAACTGATGTGGCTACTGTTCACATAACTCGTCTGACACTAGTACCTCTGGAAGGTTTTTTAATTAAAAAGGATTTAGTGCTATTAAACAATAAAATATCAGAACCCCAGAGGAGGCATAATTGCAAGATGAATTGTGCAGCTCCACAGTTTCCAAATCCACATGGTGTTATTGGCAGCTGGCCTTCAATTATAAAAAGGTAACAAGAACAAGCACACAGCCAGTGACAGTGAGGTGAGGTGCCTGCTGTCCCTTAAAGGAATACTGCTCCCCTTGGAGGTTTCTGCACTCATTGGACTTTGAGATAGCTGCTGCCCTAGTATAACTCATGGTAATCTCATCAACTACACCATGGATAGCAAGATGTGCAAAGTTTACCTGGTGTAACTCCAGTGTTTCCATAAACGGAGTAGGCTTTCTGGGGTTTTGCTAGAGGCAAGGTTTGGTTGAAGACACATGGGGGAGCAAAAGCTTTGATTCAGGCAGCCAGAAGTATGTGAAATTTGCCTTCAACAAGCTTTGGCTGTAGTCCAATATTCTGTGCTGGCAACTTCACAAAACAAGTTCAGCAAATCCCTCCTGCTACTTCAGCATCACCCCATGAAGACCTGCCCAATAGAGTTGCAGAAGAACTAGTAGAAGCACTGGAGGGAAATATCCCATATAGGTTTGAAATTCCTATAGTTTTCTCTTTCAAAGACATATAAGCAGGCTAAAAAAATCTTTGGTTTGTTTGGGGGTTTTTTGGGGGGTGGGGAAGCACCCCATGGCAGAAATTAAGCATGTGTTTGTTTTGATAATCCAGACACTTGGCTTCATATTTTCAAAGCATTTCAAAACACTGCTTTGAAAAACAAGTCTTCCCCAAGAGAAAATTTGTGAATTTCACTACAGAGTCCTGAACAGAATGCTTTGCTTGACCAAAATTAGATTCCACTCCACCTTCTGGTTGCCCCAATGCCACTGCTTCTCATTGTCCCAAAGCACTTCCTCACTACATGCACAACACTATTTTATATGGCACTGGAAGGACACAGATGACTTTATGAACTCCTGCCATGTAGTTACAGCTCAGCAGTGTCTGGGCTTCTCACCTGCTATGATACTAAAGCTGTCTCACTGTACTGTGAGACATGTTAGCCACCTATTTCTCCTTCCAGTGACAATGGCTTAACCCGCACTGAAGTGGGGACTTCTCTAAACCTCAGCTCCTTCGCCTCCTGTGCAATACTGACTATCCTGATACCTGTAATATCCTTATTTCACAATTCCCTGTTAAGGCAATACTATAATGACCAGTACACTTGAAGCAGATAAATGCTAATACAGCTTCAATCATACCCATCAGGAAACTGATCTGCGTAAGGTGGGGGACAGGAAGACTCAACGGAATGAGGACAAAACCCCACTTTTCAGTCGGGTGAAATCCCCATTCTAGTTTGCTGCACAGCTGGAAAAAAGTCAGCAGTGAAATCCCACTGAAGAAATATGTATTCAACCAACCTCCAGGCCACGTCTCAAAAGTATGCCAACAACCCAGTACTCTATTTCAGCACAAGCTATAAAACAAGAATTCCTTTAAAAATTCAGGTTTAATTTACTTGCCTGTAACAAAGCAAGTCTGTATAAGTACAGAGATAGATGGTTTCAAGCATAAAATCTTGGTCTACTGTTGCACTCTTTCTTCTATTCAATTATCACCAACATATTCCCAGCTGTCAGGGTCCATCCTTGCAGACAGCATGCCAATACTGGCAGGGATGCTGTCACACCTGCTAGGTGACACAAAAAAAGTAGTCTTGGGCTCAGCATTTCCGAAGAGATCTGACACACAAGTGCCACAGTATTGTTTATCTCTGCTGTACTTTATAGGCTGTCTTAGCAAGCAGCGCTTTCAAAAAGGGCAGAGACCAATGTTCCTATCACAAGGCAAGTGATGCTGTGAGACAAAACGCTCAACTGCACACATTGCTTAGCACGAAAAACCCGCAGGCCCATCCTCCATGGATTTGTCTGATGAAAGACTGGTCTTGAGTCTTCATACGCACACAAGTCTGAATAGATGTACAACACTGAGAACATCAGTTTTATTCTTGAGTTTTCAGTGAACAGACTCCCATCTTCCCGCAGTTGCTCTTGCACCTTGAGATAAATGAGCAATTCAAGACCCACAGAAAGCATTACTGCTGAACCCATGCCCACAATGCAGGCAGCGATTCAGAAGCTGTCACGTTTAGAAAGCAAGAAGAAAGTTACACCTCAGTGAACACCTCTGGGGCAGCAAGTAGAGAGAAGAACCCACTAACACAATGTGGGGCTGGACTAGTGACACAGCACATACCTGCTGAGCAGGTAGAAAGTTCTCCGTATCATTTCCAGCTTGCCACTATGCTAGGCAACCTGCTGAGCTACATCTGCTGTTGAGATTTGCAGAAGGGCAGGCGCAAGGCTGACAGCCACTAGGACAAGAAGAGCGGGACACTAACAAGAAGAAAAGCTGTTAAAAGTGTAAGGCCTGCAAAACCTGCGATTGATCAAAGAATGCTCCAGCATTACAAACTCTCCCCACGCAAACTATTTTTCCTATCTCCTGTTTTGGCTGACACTAACAGAAATATGTCACACCTGATAGTAACTAGTTACTAAGACCTATCTTAGAAAAATTAACAGAAACAGGAAATCACAAAATAGCCAAGACTGGCAGGGAGGTCTGGAGATTTCTGTGCAATACCTGCTCACTGCAGAGTGAACCAGAGCAAGTTACTCAGGTCCTTGTCCAGTCAGGCTTTGACCATCTTTAAGGACAGAGACTCCAAAACCTCTCTGGGTCACCTGTTCCAGGTGTTTGACCAACCTCACAGTAAAACAATATTGTTTAAAAGAAATATCCTGAATTTCAGTTTATGACCATACACATTGATATAATCATCCTGAGCCTTCACTTCTCCAGGATGAAGAATACCAGCTCTCTCAGCCGTGACACGTATGAGAGACAATCCCATCCCTTAATCTTCACGGTCATTTGCTGGACTTGCTGCAGTATGTCCACGTCTCTCTCATACTGGGAGAAGCCCAGAACTGAACAAAGCACTCCAGATGCAACTCAGTCCCCCAAAGTAGAGGGGAAGGTACATCCCCCTTGAGCTGCCAGTGATGCTCTTCCTAATACAGCCCAGGAAGCTGTTGGTGTTCTTTCCCTCAAGGGCACATTGCTGCACCATCAGCTTCAGAGTCTTTTCTGCAAAGCTGCTTTCCAGCCAGTCAGTACTAGTGCATGCAGCTATTCCTCCTCAAGAGCAGGATGTTGCTTTTTTTTTTTTCCCCCTAGAACTTCACTGGATTCCTATTAGACCATTTCTTTAGCCTTTCAAGGTCCTTCTGAATGGCAGCACAATCACGCTGTGTATCAGCCACTCCCCTCAGTTTTGTATGGTCTGCAAACTTGAAGGTGCAGTCCCATCATCCAGATCATTAATAAAGATGTTAAGCAGTATTGACCCTACTACCAATTTCTACAGTACACCACTAAGGACCTATTTCCACAGGACTTCATGCTGCTGACCACAACCCTCTATACTCAGCAGCTCAGCCAGTTTTCAGTTAATCTCATTGTTCATTTGTCTAATCCACACTTCATCAGCATGTCAACAAGGATGTTACAGAAAAGTGTCAAAAGTGTCTAAAGTCAAGATAAACACATCCAGTTCTCTCCCCTTATCTACCAAGCCAGTCATATTTTCTCATCAGGTTTGTCAAGTATGATTTCACCTTCATAAATTCATGCCGACTACTCCCAATCACATCCTTGTCCTTTACGCATTTTGAAAGTTTCTAGGATTATTTGCTCCATCACCTTCCTGGGGATTGATGCGAGGCTGATCACCTCACATCCCCATTCCCCAGATTCTCTTCCCTGTGCTTCTTGAGGACAGTGGTGACAACTGCTTTCTTCCAGCCCTCAGAAATCTCCCTCAATCACCATGACTTTTCAAAGATAACCAAGAGTGGCCTCACAATCTCATTAACCAGCTCATTCAGCAGTTGTTAGTACATCCCACCAAGTCCCATTGACTTGCATATGTCCCATTTAAGTGTTTCATAACTTGATCCTCCTCCACAAAGGGCAAGTCTTCTTTGCTCCAGACTTTAACACTGATCTCAGGGGCTTGGCATTGCTGAAAGTAAATTTTAGCAGTAAAGGCCGTGACAAAGGAGGCAGCGAGTAACCTCATTCATTTCCTCATCCTTTGTCACAAAATCCTCCTACCTCATTCAGGCAGTGGATCGAAATTTTCTCTCATATCCATTTAGAAGCCCTTTTTGTTGTCCTTCATATCCCTTAGATTCTGGGTAGGCTTTGGTATTCCTAATCTTATCCTTGAATGATCAGTGTCTCTATACGGCTCCTGGGTCACCTGTCCCTGCTTCCTACTCTTCTACACTTTTATGGAAGTGACGAGGTCATAAAGAGACTTGCACTCAATGCTTGCTCCATTTCAGTACCCCATCATAAGCAATATTCAGTTTCAAGAGTTTCAATTTATTTCCTAGGGGACTTCTGGGGGTATGGTGTGAAGTCCCCCCGCAAACTCTTTAAGTACTTGAAAGCCTGACTCCTAATCAAAGGAACAGCAAACTTAAATGAGCAAGCTTGGTTGAAGCACTTTGCACTTCATTACGAACTTCACTGAACATGTTTTGAAAGTACTTCCCAAACAAGGTCTTATCTTTTCATTTTCTCAATTTTCATCAGGTGAAGACATAGAAGCCCTGCAGTGCTAGAGTCTATTTCAAGTTCCAAAGAGGGGCTAAGCAGGAACAAGTAATAAGCATGCTTTAGTGATTACCGTAAATCACTGTGTCCAATTTCCTATTGCTCTAGATTTCCAGTTTCAAAGATGTTACCTCTTCATCATGGCAGGCATTAGCATTCACTTTGAATGTGACTCTACAAGATGTCAGAAAATAGTGTCAGGTCACAGTAATTCAGGCCCCTAAATCGCATACCTGGCACTGATACAAACTTCTCGTTTTATATTAGACAGTGAAAGGCCTCCTTGTTCCATTCTTACTCCTCACTGATAAAATGGTGATTGAGGTATATGCACAGTATGCACAGCAAGGGAACATGTCCTGAGGTTTAATGAAGTAATTTTGCAATCCTACCTAGCAAGGGGTTATACAAAATGCTCCTTTTCTTTTCAATGAAACAAACATTGTTTTCAGGATAATTAATTCCCTTTTAAAAACCTATTTCCAAAAGTATGAAAGAAATTGCACAATCCAATAATTTATTAATCTGCAGTATGGTGTTAAACTTTGGCTCTCTCCAGCAGTGATGTTTCAAGAGTAGTTGGAAGTCAAATAACTGTGTCCAGGGTCTTAAAAACTGCAAGTAAACAGGCTTAGAGGAAAAAAGTCCAATCCTGTGAAGAGCTCAGCTATCCAGAAAGATTAGCATTATTGGAAAATTTCTGCAGCATTAATAACTTTATGTCAATTAATTGTGAGATAAATATTATTTTCATATATTTATAGAAGCTTGTTTACCCATTCTAAGAACATAACATCTTTATTAGTAATCTAAAGAAGATTAGAATTTTAACTTCAGAGGTTATAGAATTGGCAGTTACTACCAGGACAGCTGAGATAATGCAAAAGATGTGCAGAAGTTAGAAATATGGGCACAGTACCATATTATTCACCCAGAAGAATACAGAGCAATACATCACGTGGGGTGAAGTCACTTCAACATTGATGTTCAGTACAACCAAGACAGGATTAAAACAGGCAAAGCATGCAGGTAACTTAGCAAAGTGGGCAAGGCTGAACAGGTATCCAAGTGGCAGCAGGACCCAGGAGCACTGAGGCAGAAAGAGTGGAGCAGATCATCTCTCCCACACTCACCATGGGTGTTCTTAGCCACTAAGTACACCATAACGTTGGTTCCCATCTCTTCCCTTGAAACTTTAGTATAAAAGATGCATCAAATGAAAATAGCAATCCAGACTCAGCAATTATTTTAGGGACTTAGCTCTGAGAAAAGCTTGTGATAGCTGACCTGACATTTCCCCACACACAGCACCATCAAATTTGTACAATTTCCAGGCATCTCTCCCACTCACAGCAAGAGCTGTTAAGTGCTATAGCAGGGTACCAAGAGTACTGAGGGTCTGTGTCTAGGTGTTGGCAGCAGGGGACTGCAGAGTGGCCTCTGAGGTTGGGTCTGCCACATGCTGGACACAGCCAGTTCCAACAGACCCACCACAGGGTACAGCTGATCCTCTCAGCCAAGATGGTGCCATCACAGGGGCAAGGTATACAAGGAAGAGCCAAACACTGCCTGGCAGTGAGAGGTGAGAAAAGAAGTGTGAGAGACAGCCCTGCAAGCACTGAGGTCAGAGAAGATGGAGGGGAAGACGTGTTGTAGGCACCAGAGCAGAGACTTCCTTGCAGGCCCTGGAGAGTTTAAGCTGAACATGATGAGTTGACCTTGGCCAGCTGTCAAACACCCACCAAGCCACTCCCCCTCCTCAACAGGATGGGGAGAAAAGATGAAAGAGGTCATTGGTCAAGGTAAAGATGATAACCAGGAAAAGCAACAAGCAAAACTGGGACTGGATGTTGCCAGAGAGGGGAATAGTTGTGGGAAATCTTTTGTGGTTTAAAGTGGTGAAGGGACAAGGGGGGGAGTTTTAGCATGTGTGTAAATTGTTGACCTTTTCAGTATTGTGATGACATGTTGATTTTGGTGTGAGATTTCCTCCCTCTACACTACCACCCCTTCAAGACAATGACAGTTTAATAAGGAAAGCAAAACCTGTAAGCAGAGCAAAATATGGAATTTATTCACTGATTCCCAACAGCAGGCAGATGTCCAGCCACTTCTTGGAAAGCACAGCCTCAGCACACGTAACCGTTACCTGGTAAGACACACCATAACCATGAATGCCTCCACCCCCTTTCCCTGAGCTTTTATTGCTGACCACAATGTCCTATGGCAGGGTATATCCCTTTGGTCAGGTCAGCTGTCCCAGTTATGTTGCCTCCAACTTCCTGCAGACCCCCAGCCTACTGGGCTTGGGCAGGGCATGGGTTAGAGAAAGAGCTTTGATGCTTTGCCAGCACTGTTCAGCAATAGCCAAACCACTGATGTATTAGCAGCACTTCTTGCAATAAATACAAAGAATAATACAAGCTGCTGTGAAAAGTTAACCTCCATCCCAGCTAGATCCAGTACAATGTCCATCCCTTATTCCATGCCATTTGCACCATGCCCAGGTCCCATATTATCCAATACATTTAAGTATCCTCTGACCATCCCATTCCTTTTCTTTCTCCTTCCTGAAATCTCTTTTGTGCCAACAATTACAACATGTACTCCACACTTAAACCATCTTTACATCCAGCAGATTTATACATCCTCATTAACCAGTATCCTTAACAAGGGCCAAAGGCAATTTGCCACACCAAGGCAGCTAGTTAAAACTGTCTCATTTAGACTTCAAAAGGTAGAAAGGTCTTTGCAAAGAACAAGCTGTGCAATACACTGGCTTCAAAGACAGAATACCAGATGAAGCGATCTCATATCCATTACCATAAAGTGGCATCAAGTGTACAAGTATATAAGGATGTAAATTCTGAAGGGGACATTCAGTCCTTCAGAGAAAAAAAAGTCTTTGCAACCACTTGACAATGCCTTCATCTTGCCACATTTGAGAAAAGTCTATCTCAGGAAGCAGCAGAAAACACTTTCACTTTAGACCTTTTTGTCTTTATCTACTAGGACAACTTATCTACAGGACAACCTACCGTCTAGCTTTGATACTTTTATCTCAGGTTCTGACATAGACCATTATTATTGTTAGGTAGTCTTCAACAAGCACCACAGTACTATTAAGTCACCACTATTCAAGCAGCAAAACCAGATGAGAGCACAAAAATTCAAACTAAATGCAACCCTTAACAACAGTCTCTTCTCTCATTTCCATTTTCTCCTGCTAAATGGAGATAAGGAGTGTATCATACTGAGCCCCATTCCTACTTTTATGTTTCAGAGAACGGACCATACTCATAGCCACGTAAGCTAATTTTACCCTTACTAAGGCTGTACAAGGAAATCAGGGTTTGTTTAAAGCTGTGCCTGTAAGGAAAGGCTCTTACCTGTGTCAGCCCAGGGGAGATACCAGGGGCAGCTGACATTCACATAAGTGCCGGGCAGCCCATCTGGCCAGCAGGCATAATCGTCAAAGGTTCTGTTGCAGAACTTGCCTTCTGCAGAGAGATGGAAGGGAGAGTCATGCTACTGCCTTGCATTAATACTGCAAGGAGGAAAAGACTGAAGAGCAGAAAATAAAAAGGAAACATGGACACGTGCATCTAAGCTGTAACAGCATTATACAATTAAGCTCTGATGTGAAGATAAACAAGATTTATTTACCCAAGAGTTTATCCCCACACAACAGGAAACTTTTGATTCCGCAGGGAGCTGAATAACCGATTAGGGTCATTGACAAAATCAAGGGACAAGAAAAGTAAATCAATACTGATCCATTCCCATTCTTTCTCTTTTACAGCCTTATGTATCTCAGCTTAATCTAAAATCATTTTTACTATGAACACTGTAGATAATAATTCCTCAGAATGGTTCACAGTTGTGCAGTTGGAAAGTCTAGCCTAAGATATAGATTCATCAACAAAATACCCCTACACAACCATAACTTTGCATTACAGCTTAACATGAGAATAGTTCAACTTCAGATTTATTAATCTGTCATTCTTCGAGGGCAGCGCTCAACTGCTCAACAGGATAATGGAGTGAAGGGAGATGAATGTTTCCCTGCCATTGTTGTCATCAGCTACCACTCTCACTCTGCCATAATAACATAGTCAAGAGAAGGAAAATGAACAATTTTGATATAATTCTTCACAGATACAACTTTAGACTCATCTTTCTCAGTGTGTCACAAAAGCACTGAAGCATTGGAGAGGCTGCATCATGTCCAGTTTTGAGCATCATTGACAAGCCACCAGTGTCCTCTAAACGCCATTATGCCAGCACATTGCAGCTGCTCTCAGCACATTACAGCAGCTCAACTGCTAAGAAGCTGCATTCTCATTTTCACTATGGCACTTTTTTGGTTTGGTTGGGGTTTTTTTGCTGTGTCTGTGTGATGCTGTTTGTTTTGGTTGGTTGTTTTGGTTTGCTTGAGTTTTTTTAAAGCCATTTCAGCATTTTAAAAATGCTCAATTTATACCAAATTTAAGGCCCACAAACTGCCAGATCCCAGATTTCCTAACACCTATGTGCCCTCTCAACCCTGACCCCCTAAAAACATTTCAGGGATATTACATCAGTGTTGCTGCTTTGATGTCCTACAGCCACCACTTGCCACTGCAAAACACTCTGGAGCTGAAGGCTAACATCTTTGCAATGAAATTGTTCTATAAAATGCTTCCTCAGCAGAGGGAAGAGTCCCACAGAGAGCAGATGGAAGCAAATGGGATAAAAAAAGAAATGGACTGGAAAGCAAGCTGTGGGGGTATTTTGAAGTTCATAATCACTCCCTTGGTACTGTTATCATGCATTTTAAATGTTAATATATTCTACCCCTACAAACTGGGCTTACCTGCCACAATAGGGGGTGCCTCATGCAAGTACTTCAGGCATTGGAGCTGATACTCCTTCCATTTCTGCATAACCCCAGAGAGGGACCCATCCGGACTCTGAAAGAGAAATCATGAGTCTCAGACATTGCAGGGATTTAAACTGTGTCTTTTTTATGCAGCCTGAAGAGGCAGGTGTGAAAAATCACAAGCCAAAACAGCACTGCTTATGATAAAGGGTACAAGATGCTGCTATGCCTGATTGCAACCAATGAAATCCTTTCCTATTTGTACCACAAGAAACCGAAAAAAACCAAAAAACCAACCAAACCACAAATAACTATACCATCTTCTCACTGAAACCCAAGCTGAGCTAGCCTTGCTTTCTTGAACATGCCCTCGTTGTGTGATGATCTCATGAAAAGACAGGCACAACAGCAGGTCCTTTTAGGAAAGGTTTTCTTCCCAACCTTAGTATTTCTGCTATCCCATAAATGAGACCAAGTTAATTCCCTGAAGCATTCTTCCAGAAACATGGAAGAAACCTTTTCTGGCTCTGCTATTCTTCCATGAACCACAGATTTCCATCACATCCAGCATATTCTTCTGAAACCACAGAACAAACAGAGACCTCCTTTTTGTGCAGTTTGATAGGCTGCAGACTCCATCATCAACTACCCCAAGTACTGAGGGAGCAAGGGAGAAGTATGTACAAACTCTGCCTGAGCACAAAGGAAATTAGCTGTTACTAAACTGCAAAGTTTAGCACTGGATGCTTGCTCAACCCTAGCAGATGTCCCACCGGGCTCACAGAGGCCCAGCTTATTCATTGCATTTAAGCAAATGGAAATCAGTCCTCCTCTCCCCTCTCCGCGTTCGTATAAATGGAATTTAAAATGTCAGGATTAGCAGGCTGTAACTGATCAATAAATGCAGCTAAGTCAGCATTCTTTTTCCAGAGGAAGGCCCAGGATGGATGATTCAGACATACAATCAGCAGCACAAATCTAATGTTACAACACACTAACACTGAGTGGAGAAAAATTCATCTAAACCAAGCTGTCAATCAGTTTATTATGTGAAGCATAAGTGTAAATAGTTCTTGTAATTTTATTATCGGCTTCAACTGCTAATTTCTATTTTCCATTTGTACTTCTAAACTTTTTTTCCAATGGTTAGAAAGAAAACAAGGCATAGAAAATATTGTTTTAAAATGAATCGTTTTAAACCTATACTGCATTTCAGGAAAGCCAAACTGAATGCTGTCCACTACTATGAATGTGACTAAAATTTGGACACGCCAGTGCAATCATCTTGGTATAAAAGAATAGAACTGGCACTTTTGGACCACAGACTCTCAAGTCCTCTCACATACTTCAAATTAAAAGTGTTTGATCGAACCAAAACACCATGCACCATGCTTCTGCCTGTATTAAGCTGCTACATTTAATTACAAAGATGCTCTTGTACATGTGATGAGAAGTATATTTAGCAGATACTTGTGTTTCAAGAGTAACTGCCTATATTCACATGCAATTTAACTGTAGGAGGCCTCATGGCCAAAATTTTAGAAGAATTTAGACAGTTCACTCTGAAGCTGAAACATGCACAAGCTTGTGGATCTTTGAAATTCTGATCCTTGTGTGCCTAATTTAAATCATGCCAATAAATGCTGCCAAAGCCTGTCTACACTAGAGTCCCTAGTGTTAAATGAATGCATCCTACCAAATTTTAACCCCGTGTGCCTATAGAAATACACAAACCTGTAGCATAGTGATCTATGCTCAAGACAGCTGAAGGAGAAAATGTCATCACCTAAATTCAGGGCTACAAGCATGCATAGAGATACACAAACAGTAACAAACTGAAATGTCATCTCCAGATCTATACAGGCTGAATAAGGAGGGATGACTGGAATACAGAGAGAGGGAACAACTTTCAAATCAAAGTTTCTCTCAGACAGTCTAAGTAACTTTCAGGTTATGTATTGTTTAAAACCTCTTCATTTTACTAAGGGTGGTTACTGAAGTTATATGGGACTGTTTGACCACCCTCTCATCACCAGGTTAACACTTTAATAAATGAATTAGAAGAAACATTTTCAGGACGGACTCTTACATTACGATTCAGAATAATTTCAGAAGCTACTAGAGTATCACACATCTTCCTAAAAAGTAACTATTGATGATGCATGCAGAGGACCACATCAAGTTAATAAAAATTCAGCTTTTAAAATAATTACAAGATAAAGATGCATACAGAGTTTCATTTAGAAACAATACTGTACCTTTTAAAATATCCTGAAAATACCCTAAAACAGCTTGCACTAAGAAAATTAGCTCTTTTGGAGTCAGCAAGCCTGAAAGTATTTTCTTCTAAATCAAGTTTTCATCTATTGCATTCATGAATGTGGGAATAACCAGCTTTAATTACAGGTTCAGAAAGAGCAAGCATCTATTCCTCCATTTAATGAAAAAGTAGAAACATTCTACTTATATTGGTTTCTTATAATGTGCGAAGACACCTCTAACAAGGTGATTAGCATGCTATAAGAGCAAAATAATTAGACATGTCTTTTTGTAGAGACTGATTTGGTAGACAGTTTCCTATTACATCTATAGTCTGGTGCAATAGGAAATCAAATATAAATTTGAAGACTACATAATTTGTTCTATGTAACAGTTTACTCTGGTTCAGCTAAATAACACAGTTTATTATCAGGTAAGTTGGCTTGAATTTGATTTCAATATGTGCTAATCCACATTTCCGATAGATTTTGGCCCATGTGAACAAGAATCATAAATTATACAGTGGCACAGATTTACAATGTGAGTAGTTATTAAAATACAAGATACTGTATCTTCTTGCAAAGTTATTTAATTCCTCCTGCAACATCAAAGCACTCAAGACACATCTGAGAACGAGGTTGCAGGGTCAGTACCCAAGTTTTGGAACAAATTGCAGAAGTTCAAATAGTTTTATTAAAATCAGGACTATTTTTGTTGCTAAAAGCACTGGTTCTTGCATTTTAGCTGTGGGCTTGGTTTTTTGGGTTCCCTCTCCCCAGTTAAACTCAACCATGGGAGGTAAAATGGTAGCAGTTTTGCTGGGGTGAAAATATATTACAGAAGGATGGGGGAGAAAAGGATAGAAACATGGCTGAGTGGTTAAGGTAGAGGAGTCAGAAGGCAAGAATGGATGAAGGACACTACGGAGCTGAGTAATGGTCCAGCCTAAGGAGCATAGAACAGATACAGAAAAATTGAGATGGGCAAGAGCAGAGAGACTGGGAGCCTTTCAGTGTATGTATATAATTAAGTGTAATTAATCTCTAATGATAAATTAGCTCATTCAACAGTCTGAAGACAGAATTCCTTTCAAATCCTTAACACCTTTATAGGAAAGCCTCTTTCTGTAGCCATAATTTGTCTTCATAGACCCTACTGTAAAAGGAAGCATTTTAATCACTTCTCAACACATTTGAAACTATTCCTGCTGTGACAAAAACAGCATCCATAGATCCAAGGTGATCAATGCTACAAAAGCACTATTCTAATACAGTGAAATCTGAGCATGCAGAGTATGAACCTGCAGCAGGCTTGGGCCAGACAAAATGCACCATGAAACATCAGAGGGGAAGGGAGAAATCTCAGAACTTCAGAAGCAGATGGTGACTCCAGGGGTTACACTTTTTCCTCTTTTCCCATCACCATATAAAAGGTCTCACATGCAACAAAGAAATTTCTCCTTCCATTTCTATTTCTTATGCCTTTGGTTGTCTGTTTAAATGGGAACACTTATGTTACAGCTTTCTCATGCCTTTAACATTTCAGGATAACAAACAAGACTTCAACTTGCTGCTAAGTGTTCATATGTAATGTTACAACCACTAGGACCTCCAAAATTCTAATCTTAGTCTTGAAAAGCAAAAGCTAGGCAACTTGGCACTGAAACACACTTTGGTATGGCCTTGGTATTCTTCCCTTGGGTAGTAATGATGACATATCTACCTCATGAGAGGAGGTTTCAGATTACATTTACTGCCTTCTATCTCAGAAGCAGCAGTGAGTTACTTTTAAATTTTATTGCCCTTTTTGAGAAGTGCAGTGTGACACTATTTCAGTGCTATTCTGCTCAGGATCAGCACAGCAACTAAGTCCAAGGTAGGTGAAGATTGCACATTACCAGCTTTATGCTCATTCTGACTTGATATTCTTTCTTGAATAAAATGGATATTATTAAATTATCTGTTACATCAGCATAAACTAGAGGTCTGCATCAATAAAAACCAATACAGAGTGGAAGCTAAGCTGGCCACCTAAAAGGTTTATTAAATTCATAGTGTGGATGTATGCTTGAATTGACACAACAGTTTTATCTTCACCTCACAGCCCAAATGTGGCAGAGCACAACACTGCTAGCCCAGAAAGCTTTGCTGTGACCCAGTATCACCTTGCCTTTATTTGGATGAGATTCCTCCTGTCCAAGAAAGAATTATTTCTATCTTTCAATCCAAAATGAATTACTTTGTGCGAGGCTTTGTGCAGAGGCACAACTCTGCAACAGGACTGGCTGTGGGCAGAAAAAACCACCAACTTATCTCCCCCTGCAATTTGTCACCACTTTTCTCCACTTCTAATTTGAAGTAAATACAAAAGCATATGAATGGCAGGATGCTATTACTACCTCCCTAAGCCCATCAGTCAAGATCCAATTTCTCAACAGTTATTATAAATTTGTCAAAAAAGTCCTGCAAATGTTGATGTTCCAACCACCAGTTTGTAATAATAGCTGTTTAACTATTGCAGGAAAAAACCCCACCCAACATCAAACCAAAAAGCCCAACACTGAACTTAGAGTCCTTTGACCTTATTAATAGAGTTCTTTGACCTACTGTTCACCCCATGACAAAGCAATCTTTTTGAGGATCAGCCCTTCAAATACAATGTGTCTTGAAAACCAAAAGAGATTCTGGAAATTAATTAGGATGGGAACAGGCTTTATTATTTGAACTCCTTTCCCTTATTCCCCGAAAAGGGATGAGATTTAAACTGATTTTGTAACTGCTCAGTTCAACTTCTGTGTAACGAGCTAATCTGAATTCATTATAGGCAACGTGTCCAACAGTCCGGTTACCCTTCTTTAAATACTGAAGCTATGCCAAAGGAGGAGGTACGTGAAAAATTACAGTGCTGTGTCTACTATAGATAGTACAAAAGAAGTATCATTAAAGATACCGGAGCAATACCTTTTCCAGACATCATTAAGTGAGATCATACTTTAGGACATCTGACGTATCACAGATTTCTGTATTTAATGCATTCTCTTCCCATATGTTTCCCAGTATCGAGGTGAATGCAGTTATCTGACATTATGCAAGACTAAGCGACCCTTTGAGGTAAAGTAATTATTCTCAGTTCCTTCTGTAGGGCTGCTTGACTGATCAAATGGTATCATATTAATTATGCTTCCCAAGTCATATTTTACAAGATACTTTCTCAGCAGCTGGATCACTTTGGACAAATCCCTCAACTTTCAGGAAAAAACACCCCAAACAAAAAACAGGGGATCAAAACAACTTTTCTTTCAGAGAAAAGTCTAATGCCAGCTTCTAGGAGCTTTTCCTGTAAATGCTTCTGTTTCTTAGTTACTAATGAACCAACTTCAGTAACTCAGGAGTGCTAGAAAAAGAACTTTCATTGTCCTCCCTGCTATTGAAAAGCAGCAGATGAGCTCCCACAAAAGGGGCTACTGGCAACATCTGCCAGCTGAGTTTTCTCTTAGGCTGCAGCAGCTTAGTGCTTACAGTAAGATCTTCAAGAAAAGCAGAAAGTCCCAGGACATCAACAAAGGCAAATCTTGAAAAGTGCTTCACCTGCCATCTGACCATAGGCATCCCTCTATTTTGTCACCATTCTAAGACTTCAAGTTTCATGACATCAAGCTTTTGAATTCAAGGCTGCAAGACACTTTACATCTGGTCAACATATACAAGAGACATGCCTCCTCTGCCTGTCTCCTCAGAGCTGCTCAGCCCAAACTGACAGCACACTGAACTGTAACACCAGGCTTTCAACAGCTTCCCAAAACACACAAGATCCCCCTCTATTCCATTTCATCCTCTGCCTGAGCATCTTCTAAACAGTATTTCAGCGCATCCAAAGAACATCCTGAAAGAAAAACAAACAACACCCCTGTAAAAGAGAAGACTATATATAGAAATACCTGTGTGGAGTTTTTTTTGTTTGTTTCCATGGGAGGTTTTTGTGGCTAGTTGTTTTAAATCAGAGGCTTCCTCTCTCTCAGCTGACTACCCTCATGCCTTTTTCTTCCTGGTGTGCACACCTGCACAGCTTCAGAAGGAAGGGTTGGCTGTGCTCAATCCCACAGCAGCATATAGTAGTACAGGGCACTAATCACACCCACACCTCCATTCTTAAGACCTGTTCTTGCTAAATTAAGGAAAAAGGATAAGGGTAAGTTCTCCTAAAGGAGGTCTCAAAACACAAATTTCCAAACACAGAACGTTTCTGCCTGGAGTCTCAAAGAAGGCATTTTAAAGAACAAAACCAAACTGAGCTGAGGCACATTTATGCTTCTCAGTACTTCTGTTGATGAGGCACAGGCTCCTAGTTCAGCTGACTTACCGTTTCACAAATTGTTCCAAATACATAAGCTGTCTGAACAGGCAGGAGAATTCAGCCCTGACCACAAGGATTTTCAATCTGAGATCAAACATCTCAGGTCTGTCCTGGGATGCACAAATGGACTTTGGAACTGAGAGGTTTTCCCTTCCCATCCCTGGAGTTTGTTTTGACAAGGTGCATTTTAATGAGAATAACATCTCCTGGCCTCTTTCATTTTCTGGATCAAGGCAAAGTATCTGGCATTCAGAGGCACAGATGTCAAAGCAAACTTTTTTAACAAATAAATCAACTTGCATAGCATACAGCCTCAAAATCAAGGGAATAAAGTACAACCTAATATTTCAGCATGCTACAAAATTAAGCATCATCTTCTAGAGACAAATAAAAACAAAAAAACTCTTGTAGGTCAGGGAGGGTAGACTGAAAAAGTGGTATAAATTTGTGTTTGAGGGGTGGTTCTATATTTCTGTCTTCAGTGATAGACAGACCTGGGATGAGAAGAGTTACCTGCAGAGCTTTTCTGCCCTATGAAGGGCTTCCCTAGCCTGGAAAGCTGTTTCCTCTTTAGTCACAGTAGGACCCATGAATCTGTATGCTTACAGTTGAAGTAGACACATATTTAGAATGACAGCTGTTACCAGAAAATGCTATTTTCATTACAATGACTTTCATCTGTTCTGGTAAATGTTCCTGTCAAGGATGTATTACATGAGCTAGTCAAACATGATAGAAGAAAATACTGAGCAACTATGAAGAGAGACAAAAGGAAAAAAGCAAAATTCAAAAGCAACTATAACTCCCAAACTCTTGGAGAGCAGAAAGTAATTCCGCAATTTCAGCAGGAGACAGTGTGTCAGCACTCATGAGAATTAAATTATCCTGTATGAGAAGATTTTACCATGCATTGCAAATCTAGACACATGCTTTGTGAAGTGCTCTTTAGAAGAGGACTTATTGATGCAGTTATACAACAGAGCAAGCAAAACGGCAGAATAAAATGTTTAAATTACATTTTTAGACAGATACAAAAGGTGTAACACTAGAAACACTATGGAAGAAACAAAAGCAAAGTTGAGCAGTGTTGTAGGAGCATGGGAAGCTACAAAGCTGAAGACAAGAGCAGCACTTCAGATCCACCTTCACATTTTTAGAAACAAAATGCAGCCTGTGTTACTAGAAGAGGAACTTGGCACTTCATTTAAAAAAGTTGTGATAACAGAATCACAGAATGGTTTGGGGTGGAAGGAACCTTTAAAGATCATCTAGTTCTAATCCCCTGCAGTGGGCAGGGACATCTTCCACTTGATTAGGTTGCTCAAAGCCCTGTCCAACCTGACTTAAAACATTTCTGGGGATGGGGCACCCACAACTTCTCTGGGAACCCTGTTCCTGTGGTTCACCACCCTCATATAATTTCTTCCTTTTATCTAATATAATTGTACCTTCTTTTAGTTTAAAGCCATTATCCTATGCCCTATCACATTACAAGCCCTGGTAAAAATTCTCTCTCCATCTTTCTTATAAGTCCCCTTCAAGTATTGAAAGACCACAATAAGGTCTCCAAAGTCTTCTCCACTCCAGGCTGGCTTCAGTGCTCCCAGCCTTTTTTCACAGGAGAGGTGCTCCAGCCCTCTGATCATCTTCATGGCCCTCCTCCAGACCCACTCTAACAGGTCCATGCTTTTTTTGTGCCAGAGGCCCCAGACCTGGATGCAGTCCTCCATATGAGGTCCCACCAGAGCAGAGTAGAGAGGCAGAATCACATACCTTGACCTGCTGGCCATGCCTCTTTTGATGCAGGTCAGGATACATTTGGCTGTCTGGGCTGTGAGCATACACTGCTGGCTCATTTTTCAACCCCAAGTCCTTCTCTGCAGGGCTGCTCTTAATCCATTCATCACCCAGTCTGTAGTGATACCGACCAGGGCAGGACATTGCACTTGGCCTTGTTGAACCTCAAGTTCACACAGGCCCACTTCTCAAGCCTGTCATGGTCCCCTCGAGTGATATCCTATCCCTCAAGTGAATCAACTTGCACTAGTCAGCTTGGTGTCACATGAAAACTTGCCAAGGGTGCACTCAATCCCACTATGTCACTAATAAAGATTTAACAGTACCAGTCCCAACACAGACCCTTGACAGGCACCACTATCATGTACTATCACAATGGAGTACAGGGATAGTGAAGGATATACAGAGTTGAACAAGTAGAGAAGATTTAGGGTGGAATTCAGATGCGTGATCACAAGCACCTACTGTTCCTGTCAACATGCACAAGTGCCTTGCTTTCTCTCCTGCCATGACTGCAGAGAGGCACAGGTTTCCCCTGCACCCTACATCTTATCTGTTAGTCCTATATAGGGTCTTGAATACCGTAGGAAGTTTTGAGCAGCACTAGATACCTACATTTGGGCGACTGACTCATCTTGAAGGCCTCTGAGCTGCTGAAGCAAAACAAAGAACATCTGTCAAAGCTGGACTTTTGGCTTCACTTGCTGTGGTTTAAAAACACAATTAGTTAAGCTGGTTCTTTATGACATACTGAACCAAGTGCATTTAAAGGGATCTGTTTCTTAAGCTTATAACTGACTGGTTTCTCTGTAACAGCCAGCAATGGTCGAGTCCCAGACCAGTCTGTGCTGGCTAGGCAGAGACAGACAAAGCCTGCAGTCCCCCAGAGCTAAGGGATTGCAACCTTTGAGTTTTAAGCACACACACAGATGATTTCACAAAACAAACAACCCAAAACACCAAAACCAAACAACCCCAAAAGTTGTTCATGATAGCTTCAAGGACTGAGTGAACATCACTTTGTTGTAAATAACCTGTATTTGCACTAGGCAATAAAAACTCCAAATCTTTTCACTCCCAAGGGAGTTAAACAGTCATTTGAAAAGTTGAGGAGGTTGAACAGTCACTCTTCTTAAAGAGCTATGGTGCTGGATCAGAAAGCAAGGGGTAGAGAGTCAGCTATTTTTCCTAGGATCACGAATCCTGTAGCAATGTTAAACCTGGTCACCAGTTTGTCATGCCATCACCACAATCACTGTAATAAGCTCAATAATAAGAAAAAACCCCAAACAGATCAGACGTTAACCTTCCCTGACCTTTCTATCAATGAATGCATTCCCACTTATAGCTTTTTATTTTTAAACTAAATCCTCCAGATTAAAAAGGAAAAAAAAAGGATGTAAAAACAATCACCATAAAGCTATTTTAAAAACACCACAAACAAAATGGAAAACTCCAGTATATAATTTCACGGACTCCGCATCTGCTGTTCAGAGATTGCTAGCAAAGAGTGCAATCAAATCTGTATGGCTTTTGCAGTTGTAGTTGAGGGCAGCAGTTTATTTTGGTTTCAACTAATACAAATTAACTCCCTCAGCAGCTCATTGTCACAGTGGCTCAAGGTCCACTGTTCCATTATCTGCCATATTGCTCTTTCCCATCTACCCATACCCCTGCCAAAGCAGTTATATGTAACATCCTTGCAAATTGCTAGTGCTTCCATCAACAGTTATGATACATTTGATAACAGAGCGTACAAGAGAAGTTCTGCCAGTGAAGCTCACTCTCGAGACGTCATCCATTTTCCTTCCAGGTATTAAATAAGAGGCAACACAGAGGTACACCTTTGCATAATACGACGACAGGACAGAACTTCTACAATAATTTCTCTGCAATATTGTACCATATACAGTAGAGTTCACATTTACTTGGTTGGATGCAGTGTGGTGTTTTACAGCCTTTAAATAATCTTTTCAGTATTCAACCCACGTGGCTACCAAGTATTATATTCTAAGAGCTTGATTTGTCAAAAACAAGACAGGAGCAATGTTGTATAAAGGCTAGAGTCTTAACCTCAGGCCAACATGTAGAAACATTAAAGTGAACAAAAAACAAGTACTAAGACAAGTTAAAAAAGGTGTCCTGACATGCTACCCAGGGACTGCAATCTGATCATGTGAAACAGTGAAGTAACACAGACTGACAAACAAGGACCAAATGGACATGCCTGAACTTAAGCCCACATGGGATGGTCATTATTCAAAGTTTGAGGGAAAGATCTTGCAGACTCTGGACATCAGAATCAATAGGGGCACAACCTAGAAACACAACCTGGCACCACACTTTATGCAGCGGCATCCTTAGAGCTGTGTTCCCAGGAAGAGGGAGACAGATGATGTTAACACTTCCAGAGACCACCCAAATATGGAGCTTGTATCCCTGCCTTCATCCAACCTCCCATGTTCTTTTCCTTCTACCTTCTTCTAAAACAGAATGTAGAAGTTTAACTTCCCTATAGAGGGATGCTTTTGTTGTTGTTTTGGGTTTTTTTTGTTTGGGGTTTTTTTGTCTGGTTTTGGAGTTTCTTTTTTCTTGCTTGTGGTCCTGAAAGCCTCCATGCAGAGAGGCAATTTAAAGCATCATCTTAACTTGCTAACAGCCTGCTGTATTTGTGAGGTCTTGGTAGCAAAGGCTGTGCAGTTGTCTTTCTACAGAACTGATATTACAAGCAGGAGTCAACAGTAGATACAAGTGTACTACAGTGTCTGCTTTCAATTCTGCACAGTTTTACATTTGCTTTTATTTGCAGAGGCCAATTCAGCTTCCTTGAAAGCAAAAATAAAACAGCGCCAACCTGAAACCTAAATTTTCTGCTTTCTCATTCTAAGGACAGTCATCTTTATCTTCCACAATATTTAAAGTTACAATCAGACAGAATTCATAATTCTAGTTGTAGGATATAGGAAAGAAAGCCTTTAAAACCAGAGGCTTTCATTAATACATTAATTGACATTAGCTTTTGGTTGTTGGTGGTTTTTTTGTTTATTTTGTATCTTTCATACAGGACTGGAAAGCTCTCAAAGCCTAAGAAGGACTAAGCAGGCTGAAGACTTTGAAATCAAGGGATTTTAAACAATCCTTAGCTATTTAGTATTTCATCATAACAATGTTATGTTACCGCCCTTGACCCAAATTATTTGGAAGGTCAATAACACCCTCTCCTCCTCCTGCTTTGCACAAGTAAAAGTACCTGTCAAATTCATCCACAGGATCTACTTCCCAGTATCCCCACAGTCCCTCTCAGCCAGGGAAGCAGACTACAGAAATACAGGCAAGTCAAGTCAAATCACAGACTTTCCTTACTCTGTAATATGCTTTGCAGTCCTAAACAACACTGACCACAGCAATCAGATCAGGCTTTTCCTCAAATCTGAATTAGTCTACCACAATACCTCTTTAGAAAGAAGACAGTAGTTTCTTCATTTTGGAAGCACAGCAGAATGAAAACATTAGAGATGCCAAGCGTTGCAGCAAGAGAATGGGCGACCAAGACACAAAGAGACTCTGGGAGTTCTGTCTTCTCCTGGTTCCCGAAGGAGATGACAATAATATCAGTTCTCTGAAGTTAGTACCATGAGAGCTGCATGTGTAGATAACACACAAGTTAATTTTTTTTTTAAATCCTTTGCTATGCTTAATCCTGAGATTTTGCTTCATTACAACTTTTCCTTAAGCTCAGAGAATTTTGTAGTTTAAGAATTTTAATAATAAACAATCCTCAAACATTTCTTCCAATAGTCAATATGGGGCTAGTTTATCAGACATTCTACACAAGTCTCTCAAACAAACCAACCAGCATTTTTCCCAATTCCCTGTCCAAGTATTTTGATTGGGTAAGGAATAAAATGACTAAGCAGCCTGCAACCCATTTCACTATCATCCATACACCAGCTCACTGTTCTCCCTCTCCCTCTACATTCTTCCCTCCATTGCATTAACCTTCTATGCACAATATTCAGATACTAATACTCAGTCCCTCTTCTGCCCAGAGATTCTGGCACTGACTGCATGAGTTGAAATCAGTAGCAAAGGGTCTATGCATTAGTTCTGCAAGGCAATCCCACATGCTACCATGCCTTTGCCTCCCAACAGCAGCACGAGAGAGGAACTCAGATGACAGATGTAATCTCTAGTTTATCAGAGGTTTATCCTTACCCTTTCTTCAGGCCACTTCTGGCAGGCTTTGATCTTCATCAGTTGCAGTCTCACAACATCATTTTCCCAACACACGGGAATCGGCGGATTTTCTTCATTCAGAATCCTTACCAGCCCCACAGCTGGATCTTATTTCTTTACTTCTGGCAGATATGACAGCCTTCAGCCCTGCAGGTCACTTGTGACAACAGCCAGTTTCAAAAACAGCCATAACTCTCCACAGAAATCAGCCTATCTCCCCTTCAGCCCTTCTTTCCTTTCCATACTCTCATATAAGCATATGAGGCTAAAGAAGTTTGCAGCTACAGAAGTGAGCTGTGATTGTGCTGATGCAAAAGCTGAGTGGACTTACATTCTGCATCCTCCCCCCCCACACCTTCTTTGGGGACATCTTCAAAATAAAGGGGAAAAGTGAGAAACAGAGGAAGACTACTGTTCAGGCAGCAAGCACATTGGTTTTCAGAAAGCAAGGGATAGTACAAAGCCCAAGGGCAGGGCCAAAACTTTATAAGCCGAGCAAAGAAAAATGCAGAGAACTTGAAGGAAGCTGTCCAGCCTGGAGAAATGGAAACAAAAGAAAGAGCTGCTCCTCCAGTCAAGTCTCTAACCTTTGTCAAAATGACTATTTTAACTTGTGCACAAAGCTTCCCCTCCCCCAGCTCCAATTTTCAAAGCACTGAGGGAAGCAGTGACCATGCCATAATAAAGCTGAAAATGGATAGGTCACTTAAAGGAATTAAAATCATTCCATTAGTTCCATGTTAGTAGTTTCACAGCCACATATTTCTCATCTGACATTAACCATAAATCAAGCAGCACTTGTAGGAACAGAATAGATTCACAAAGAGGCTAGAGGAGAAAACTTAGAAACTTAAATAGCCATGGCTTTATTTGACATGGTGTCTTTTCCAAGGAAAAGTTTTCTCCCAGCTAACTTGCTCTGCAAAGGATTTTTATGTTTTACATCTCAGCTCACCTTAAGATGTACTTCTGGAGCAGAGTCATCTTACAGCAGAACTATGAGCATTTAAAATCAGCAGAAACCAGCACTGCTGTTGAAAGAAGTGGTTTCTCTGAAAGGTTGTGATTTCCTCCCCACACACTGCTCCCCTTTTCTCCTTATACCACTGTAAGCACTCGTACCATCACACTGTGAGTCAGACAGGCAAACTCTCCAGGGTAAAACTGAACAGGCAAAACGTTTAAGAGAATAAGAATTGCTGTGAAGCAGAGACAAAAGCAGTACAGCTCATAGTGAAGCATAAGAATAATCTTAATTATCTGTCATCTTAGAAGAGGAGCCTAAAATGAAGCCCACTACCTTTATAAAAATATTAAGCTAGGAGTCAAATGTCTATTATGCAAAGAAGCAGAGACTTGAGGACTTCAGCTATTGGAGAAATAGCCCTTAAGGTCTCTTCATCTATGTTCATTACTAGACGACAGATGATTTTTCATCTTCTGCCATCAGGAATGGTACAGGGCAACCATAGTGACCTCGAGGCCAGAAGGACCTATGATGATAATCTCATCAATTTCCTGCATAGTACCTTCTGGATCCCTACGCTAACTTCTGCATCCACCTCACACACGCTAGCTTAACACAAAAATACCACTCAAAACACACCTAATCTTGACTTGAAGACTCCAGGTGATAGAGAACCCACTGCACCCTTAGGCAAGCTGCTACTGTGGTTGATTACCCTCAGTACTGAATTCTGCACTTATTTCTGGTCTGAGTTGAATTAACTATGCAGGTAAGTTTTCTTAGAAAGAATTACCTTGCAAAACATGACGTATGCCACAAAAATTTTAATTAATAAAATGGGACTGATGTAATTAAAATACACCCGATTCAATTGTCCCTATACAACAGGTTGGTTAGGATTTGTGACATCAGATCATTTTTCAGCCTTTTCACAACACTGTTGGATGAGTATCAGATTAAACAGCTAATAGTTATAAGTGAAAACAAACAAATTGAATTTCTGAACTAGTATTGCTACCGTACTGTACGGCACTAACACTCTGCTCTGGAGTTGTTTGGAGGAGAGGCCAGACTCCTCCATCTCACCACTGCTAAGACTGAGCTGGTTTCTGACAAAAGAGCCAGTTGTCCTTTAGCTCCAGCTGCCACAGACTTTTCAGATACTTTAACCTTAATTTGAAATTTTTTAACTGTTGGTTTGTACTTGTTGCCATCAGCTTCCTTACCTTTTTGTTAAACATAATTGCTGGAGTTATTTTAGCCACTACTTCCATTTCTAAGAAGAATAGTTTAAGTTGTTACAGAAGACAACTACATAGCTGGAGTTACTGAGGACATCATCAGCATCTTGAACACCTCAAAGTCAAAAGTATTTGTCCTTTTATATAATTCTTTCCCTTCACATCATTTTTACTCCCTCAGTTTTGCAGCTACAGATGGTAACTTACATTTCTTTCCACTTTTCCAATTAGAAAAAGGAATGAATTGGGTAAACAAGTCAAAACCTGTAGATGGAAGTGCTGCAGTATCAGGGCCATAGATCACATCTGCTCCGAGAGACTGGTAAAAGCTTTCACGCCTGAGCACCTTCCCCAGAAAATAAGTCTGTTCCTCACAGCTAGCAAAGTAGCACACTGATACACTATAGACAATAGTCCCACCTCCACCTTGGTTATCTTTTTGCTTTAGCAGTCCTTTTGAGGACAGAAAGTCCACTGAAATGTTTAAGTCTAAAACAGGTAAATTAGCCACTGTATGTGAAAGTTCTTCTCAAACATCACACCAGCCACACACACATGTGGGTACACATACCTCTTACTCTTCCAAAGCACCCAGAGAATACAGCATTACATGTCACCCGCCTTTTTCCTTTCTTGCTGTCTTCCTCTCCCTCTTAATGAATGTACAGGGAGTCTAGAAAGACATGGCTTAAAGCACAGGACCTTAAGTGGATTCACAGTATAGAAGCATTAATACTCTCCATTCGCTTTCTAACTTTAATTATTGGATTCTGTCTGAATTTTTCAGCTGTCTTATCCTCCTTTCTTACGCATACACCCACATATAATACTGAAATTCATTTTTACTTTGTATGTCATGGAAATGCAGAAAATCTCAACCAAAGAATAATAATCTCCAAAGCTGCTGAGGTGTTCTTGCATTTTTATTAGAAGAGTACCTTTTAAAAGGAACTCACTACCAGAGCTTCTCTCTCCATGTCTTATTACTCTATCACATCTAGCTCTCAACAGGCTGAAAGCAATCATCAGTATTCCTTAAAATAAAAAAAAAACCACAAAAAACCCTAAATCAACCCACAGAATAAACCAAGTTATTCTTCATCACTAAGTAATAAAAACATAAATTTTAAACCCTATGAAGGACTATTCAGTAGATCAGCTAGACCTTTAAGATCAATGTGTGATACAAACACAATATCAATGTTGCAATTAAGATTTTACCTCATGAGCCAAACTTGCTTACTACCCATGTAGAATTAAAAATACTACGTGCAAAGGAAAGAAAGGTCAGCTTTGATTATTTTCTTAAAGCAAATAGCCAAAATGGGGCTAGAAATGGCAGGTAAATGAAAAACCTTGTGCTCCAACAACCTGCAGGAACAGCTTCTCTTCAGGTCACTACAAGATGCATCCTTCTCCTTTATGGCAACCAAGATTAATTCAGACACTGCAAATAAATCTTTGTGCTTGCAAGCCTCTCTCAACATCCTTTACACAACAGTTTCCAGTTATAATGAATTCATGACTCGCTCATTTTAAAAGTTTCAACCTTTGCACTTCCCATGTTCAAAATGTAGACTCATTTACCTATCTAGGGTGTTAAAAAAAAAGCACATTTTTATTAGCGTTTCAAAACCAAAAGAAACACCAATGCTCATCGCTACAACCTAGCACAGCTCTGGCTGATTGCTATATAAACAAGTGTTCAGTCTTCATTGGAGTTATTCAGAAGTGTCCATTTTATGGAATCCAAGAAAAGAAACACCACAACCGAAAAAGGCAGTAACTCACTATATGGAGGACGGGAAGACAACTCTGGCCAGAGAAGGGACATGCTCACTGAAGAAGCCCATTAGAGGAGCAGCTTGGGCAAAGAGACAAACACAGACGACCATCCAGCTTGTCTGCTTTGTTTCTACCAGAACTTTTAATGGAAAGGACACTAACCCACAGAACATTTCTCTTGTCAGATTACTTGGACCAGAAATGGTCAAAAACTTAAGAAGGCGCCGGGGTGGAGGAAAAGACAAATGAGAGGGAAAAGAAGGATAAAGAGAAAGTGATTTAGTCAAGACCAAAGTAGGCTGACACTTTCCATTCCCAACTGTTCAAATAGTTTCTTTTCCAGTTTGGATCATAACTAAATAAAAAGAGAAGCATTGCAAAATAAGCACAAAGCAGCTAGGTCACAATGGTATTGGAAGTTTAATATTTCCATGTCAGTTGCCTGTCATCCCATACTGGACAGTGTTCCAAGCTTGCTACAAACTTGCTATGAAATTATCTTATTTCCCACTGACAGTCTGCTGCCTATGCTGCCTTTCAAGAAACAAACACTTTTCTTTTGTGCTGCTCCCAGCTGTCCATTGAGCAGGATACAGACACTTTGAACAGTGTAATAAATCTGTTTATTTCCAGAGCTTGATTTTGCTCCAAATATTTCCAGCATGACAAAAAGAGGGGAAAGAGGGAAGAGTAAGAACAGCTATAAATTAAAAACAAACCAAAGAAAACCTCCAGAGGCCATAAAGTATCATCAACATAAAGATCAGCATCTCAGATGTAATTTGGGGAGAAGATAAAGTATTTGGAATATAGGATTTTCACGCAAGTTCTTTCTTGTGCACTAATTGGAAATTTAGTTTCTCTAGATTAGCCAGTACCCAGGCTTTCTCCCTCCCTTTCTCTAAGTAGGGGCATATTCATGAATTACTGGAACGTATGAATTTTCTGTAAAGCTTTATTTAAGCATTATGCCAAGCAGCTCAGATAGAATGGCAAAGCCAAGATTAAAGGGGACTTTAAGTCCTTCTGTTGAAGAAAAACTCTAGAGTATTTTCAAAGACAAGGGACAGCACAGAGCAAAGATTAAAGCCAGACTGTGAACCAAGCTGCTGAATCCGAGATCTCTACAAGCAAGGCACAATACAAGGGACAGACATGAAGGAAACTATTGAAATCTTGAGCAAGTAGAAAAGTTAACCTCCTGAACTATAAAGGATGTTTACATAAGCTTTTCTCCCCTCAATATTACAGCGTTTAATCTCCTTAAGCAGTATGTGCAGCACCAACTGACAGCTTAGTTTGTTATTAAGTGCCTGGCTCTAAAGGATATACTGTTTGATAGCACAAATAGTCTCATTGATTAAGACGTCTGTCATGCAGCTCTAACCCCTCCTCCCCCTGCAATTAATTATACAGGAACCAAGAACATTTTCAGAAAACCATAGCTCCTCAGCCCCAACTCAACATAAAAATTGACCTGTACTCTACTGCTTTCTGTAGCTATTATAGGGATTTCCAAGGCACCCATCACATTAGTATCCAAGTACACAGACTTTGTAAAGTAAGTGCACATCGAATAAAGCTCATCACTACCACTCCTTCCCTGAAACAGGTATTTGGAAGGGGTTATCTTACTGCATGGATTATAGCAACATGCACATGTGGCCATCCTTACCTTATTAACAACAGTGAGAGTGACAACTACTCCTACTTTCTATGCAAAATGCAAGACACCACTGCAACCCATTTCCCTATTCAGTAATTAAAATATAGGCCCACAGGAATGTATATCACTTAACTCAATCTCCCTAAAATGAGCAGAGTAAGATATTAAAAGTTTTCAACTTTCAATCTTTCTGTGCAAGGTAATCAAGGAAAAAAGCAAACTCATCCCCAGGCCCAAACCTGGGCATTTCTCATCATCTATCAGCCACAAGGTGTTCCACCAGACTTGCAGAGGGACCATGGAAACACATTCAATATACAATCTCGAGCCACCTCTTTCTTTTCTCACCTGACTATTCCACTCCCTATTCCTAGAAGAAAGCCTTTTTCTGCAAGCACAGGCACTATAGAAGATAAAAGGAAAACTCTAACAAAGAACAGGAGCTTGCAGATGAGCCACAAGTTTCAGTTTGGCCAGACTCCTTGCCATCAACAACCACCATCTCAGATGGCACATCTCCCTTGATTGCACAGAGTAACCACAACTACTACAGCAACCACAAGGACAGTTTGTTACCTCTCTTCTCTTTCCTTTCCTGTGTACAGAGTCTTGTGCCCAGAGAGGACACCAACTACTTTTTGTAGTTGAAAACACATACTTCCCACCTATTCCCACACAGAAATTACAGTTTTCTGTTGAAGACAAGAAATGTTTTATCCTGAACAGGTTTTGAAAGATTTTTCCCACAACACCCCCCCCCTCCCCCCCAAAAAACCACAAACACACAAAAAACAATCCACAAACAAACACAAATCTCTCTCTATTATCTTTCCTCTTGGAAAAGAAAGAGCATCCTGGAAGATCACCATAAAGGTCTGAAATGGAGCCTGTTGTTCACATTTGGAAAACCTGTGACAACCTTTTGCCAAAACTGAGCAGAAGCAGCAAAAGTTGCGCTAACCCAAGGCTTCTTTCACAGAAAACCAAGTCTACACTTGTAACAGTTTCCTCTAGAACTAGTATGTAGGGGAAGAGATTAATCTGTCTCATTATTTGCTCATTTCCCTACTCCTATGTTTCATTGTTGGTGCAATCACATAAAAGTGTATTTGAGTCCAAACAGGTGATTATAAGTCTGTTGTACAGAGATTTATTAGACTTTTGCATCTTGAAACAAAAGTGTTTAATGGTGAAATACTACACATAAACTCAGCTCCTAGTTAATTAAGAAGGATGAAGGGTGGCAGAGTGTGAAAGAAAGTAAGAATGAGGAGCAAGATGACAGCTTCCTGGAATTGTGAGAGGATGTCCCAACACTCAGCTACTGTAAACAGCAAGGAAGCAGGAAAACAGATTAGGAAATACAGAGCTCTTCGGCTGCTCAATGACACATCGGCACTTACCACACAAGTAAATAAATATTTTTTTTTCCATCACAGGACCAGCTCTAGGTGGCCCTGTTCAAGCAGGGAGCTTGGACCAGATGATCTCCAGAGGTTCCTTCCAACCTCAGCCATTACGTTTTTCCAGCCCTGAAATACTAATGCAGCTTTGACATCAAAAAAAGAAAGAAATTAAGAAATACAGTTTCAAACTCCAGCTTTCTTTCCTGCAATTTACAACCATCGCTACTATTTTAAGGCCATTAAGAGTTCAAGCTATAAAGCTAATATTCTTTTATCTTTACATCCCATTAGTAATAAAATCAGTTTTATTCTAGAAAGCCTTAACATCCTCATTCATTATCACCCGGTGTCTTAACCCCCAAAGAGCAGTGAAAAATTTCAGACCACACTGAATTATTCTACAGGTATCTTCTAATACAAGTTTATTCTTTAACTAACAATAGCTACCCCTTGAAAAAGTCCATAGAGAGCTAAGTTGAATGAGACTGAATGCAGTTGTTTGAAGTTCCCTGTGTCAACTTTCAGCTAAACTCAACTAATAAACAGGAGTGATGAGATCTACATTTAAAGTGCATCTATCACAACACTAAAGATGTTAGATCTTAGTTCTCTGAAATAGAGCTCGAACAGGATGTTTCTAACCACTTTTATACCTGAATGTCTTCTGTACCATCTCTGTGACACTCCATATTTCATTGGGAGAAGTCATACATATTAAGGATTTGGGGCTTTTTGAAACAAGTCTACTACAAATACTTCTTAATTTATTTGATGTGCAATTTATAACTACGCAGTGCCACTGTAAACAGTATCTAATAACTTCCTGTCTTTTTTCCTCCCAGAGTGTACTCTGCTTGCACTGTCACCAAGTTTAAAAGGAATGAGATCTTTTTGTTATTCTTAGAGTGATGAACTTCAAACAGTACTTGATGAATTTGTCTTCATTAAGAAACGGTAAATGAAGAGGGCAAAACATTAGAGGACACCACAGCATCTGACAAAAGCGAAGACTAGTATCTACTTCAAATAATTCAGATCAAATACTGTACCTTTAATTTTCCCATCTCAAGGGATAAAAACTAAAAGCTTTATTCATCTGTATAAATAGCTTTGGACAGCAAAATATTTTTTTTGGGTGGAATGGGACTGAAGGAGAAAGAGGAGGACTGACCTAACTAAATATCATTGACCAGTGACACAGGGCTGTATCTCTTATTTGTAACCCATGCACAGCTCTACCAATATCCACATAGGCCACCTTTAATAGTGCTGTGGAAGTGTAGGTTTTCTTCCAGGGGTTGGCTCTTTCCACACAGCAGTAAAACCTCTAGTGATATCAGTGTATGTGAGGCAGCCTGTTAACCTTCCTAGATGTTGGTATTCCCTTCAAACTTCCTGCTTCCTACTCATTTCACCTACTCTAACAGGAGTGAAAAATTCAAGCACTGATGCCTAGATTCTCACCCTGCCCAAAAGGTGCAGCATTTTGATTTCTGTGCACAAAACTCCCTGTGAAAATAATCAGTCTGTAGAGGAGTCACAGCCACCCATCTTGAAGAAAACCTATGAAGAGCCTACTGCATTGCTAGGAGTCTGTGCATGGTAGGAGATGAATCTTATGATAGAAGCCCATGGATATCAGGCATGTCAGTCTATCCCATAAGGTTTGAAAAACAATAATTTCTACTTATTCACGCCACAACTTAGTAGTTACATTAACCCCATACTTCAGACTTTCTGACACCTACAGAAGTAGAAAAGTAGCACAGAAACGCCCTCCAAAGGGAGCAAGGCATTTGCCATTACTCTACCTGCAATAGTTTTGAGTTAGTCTCTTTCACAGGAGGGAGCAACAAAATCTGAAGGGTTGCTGACAGCACATATGGTATACTGTGCCTAGGACTTATCTTCCACTCGACAAAAAGCTAAGAAAGCTGAATACCACTGAAGGATGCGAGGCAAAAGTCAAGAGAATGCTATTCTCCAACTCCTCCCCCAAAGACGGAGCTTTAGAGATGAACTGCAGCATAGAATACAATCCTTAGCCACATCCACCAAGGCTCCTGCTAACATGCAGATCAAATGCTTTCTCATACGCCTTGTGGGTATGTGGCCTCACATCTAACAACTAACTTAAAAACAGAGAGTCTCCCCATCTCACAGAACACAGACCCTTTGTCCTTTCTTGTCTCTTAAAAGCTATGTTATCTTGAAAAAAATAAAAGATTCGGTGACAAGGTATCCACGATTATAGGGACATGCCATACCCTCTCACCTATACCCTCCTAATGCCCTATGCAGTGATAGTAAAGTTCAGGCAAAAAAAAAAAAAAAAAA